>JARHVA010008059.1:0-50000 GCA_037957365.1 Torreya grandis | reverse complement strand
GTATCATAGTCTTTATGCATATGTTCAATAAGTATACTCATCTCACATGGGTCATGCTATGACAATCATAGTGTATAGGAGTCAAAAACATACTTACCATTAAATTTTATCTCTTTGCTCATCTGAGATAGTGTTACACCAAGGTATAATATATATAATCTACTATTGCACAAAGTTTACATTTTTAGTAATTTTGTAATTATATATTATTATTTATCTCCAAAAATTTAAAGTTTTGTCCACCAGGTTTCATCATGGATCTCAATTAGTGTAATTAGAGTAAGTTTCCTACCATCATATAGTGATATTAGATCAATCCACATAACCCATATATCTCTATTTTTATTTGATTATTATACATATGTATAAAATTCCCAACCTAACCAAGAAATATTTTCAAGTGTGAAACTTTAGAATTAAGAGTTGAAGGAGAAAACCCACCATATTAGAGCCAAATTTCTTGAATGTTCTCTATGAAAAAGAGGATAGCCTCAACATTTTGGAGAGAAAATAATTATATCTATAAGCTTGGTGTGTCCACCATATTAATCAAGCATCTTTGATGAACTCAAGTTGAGGAGATATTTAACCAAGCCAAAAATAATCTTCATGAGTAAAATTGGATAGTAATGATTAAATTTTGAGAAAATTATAGATCAAATGTGAAATGCTAAATGTGAATCATGATTCAACATAAAGATGCTTATAAATAAACATATGAGATCATGGTAAGACTCTCTAATTTTATGCATCTTAATTATCCATTGAATTCATTTTTAAATTTTATAATAACATGGTTAATCAATTCTCTAATCGATAAAAAATTACATTCGCTCTTACGAAAGTTTATTTATAAATAAATAAATGGTGGGTAAACTAATACACTTCACATGAAATTCATGAAGATTAATTTAATTAAAAACATGGAATGGTTTCTTATAATCACTAAAATAAACCTATTACCCTATTGAAAACTATGATGACTAGCACATCATGTTCTCTCAGTTGCACCAATGCAAAAAATAATATGTGTAGCAATACACATACATTTCATACTTTGGTGCCCAAACTTGGGATTCAAGATTTAAAAATAACTTTTTTTAAAATTATAGGTCAATATTGAGACTAAATATCTATTAATATATCTATTTATTACAATTATATTCAATCTAATAAGCCTACAAATTTTCTTGAATGTTTGGAATAAAGGCCAAGATTAGGACTATGAAAAAAGATTCAAGGTCTTAGACCAAGTAGTAGTCTAAATCATCCAATAATTACAAAATAGGGAACATATTTAAACACCCTCCAAATAAGAATAAAAAATCATAAAATTACTATAATAAGTATTCCAAGATTGGAAAGTGGTGTTTACTTCATAACATTAACAATCATTCCAATGAAGATTATTGTAATAGGAAGACTCTACTTAGATAGCTTAAGACAACTTGTAAAAACACTAGGATAAAGATAATAAAATCATGGAATATGAACCTAACATGATGGTGGGTACCGTAAACATATATACTACCACTATAGAAATAAATTAATAAGAAATATTACTCCATTCTCAAATGTGGATCAATGTTCAACTAGTACACTTCATAGTTGAAAATTGAAGTTAGAAAAACTTGATTTCTACTGAATTAATTCAAAAAATTAACTTTCCATTTATGTATCACCTAAAAATATACTCTGTTGGATGGTTTGATGTGATATCTAATAAATGAACCACTTAACAGTGTCAATTGGTGTATAACATCAATTCTTTTAAAGATATAATCATTTGTAACATTTTTCCACTAGATGTGTGTGATGTTATACTTGGTGAACCATATTTTTACCATAAAAATATACTCTTAGAGTAAATTATAATAAATGTTGTCATATATGTTGGTGATAAGAGATTTTGCATACTGAAAGTTGTTCCTTATTGGTGGGGTTATTCATCAGGGTTATATGAGCATTATAGTATAAATTAAAAATAACATACCACAATTAATAAATAATATAATATATTTTACGTAATTTTATTTACATATATACCATGGTAAATATGTAAATATCATTTAATTGATAGTTAAGAAGGTAAATAATTGTAAATCAATGGTTACCAACAGTAACGATGAGTGAAGAGATGTAATTTTAAAATTTTAAAGGGTGTATAATGAGGTAAATGGTGTGGAAGAGAATTAATATCATATAATATTAATCAATATAAATATGAATGGAATATAATAATTGTATTGAAATTCAAACACATATGAAATAAAGAGAGTTTAGGAGAAACTTATGTGTAATATTTCATTCAAGTGAATATATCCTTATTTGAATAACATCAAATCTAGTTAGGACTTATAAAATATATATTTATGATATTATTTATTATTTTATAACAACATTTGGTTTATGATCCCAAGTATTGATTTATTGGTATCAAAAGACGGTAGCAGGAAAAAGAAGACTAGAATATTTGTGGGATATAACAACGTAGGACATTTTAAAACATGCATATGTTTTGTAGGAAGAAAATTTACATGAAATTATATGTTAGCTTCATCTAAATGGGTTAATGCACCTATGGGATGGTAGAAGGTAAGAGGGTGGATCCAATGAGAGATGACCATTCAAAAATAAGACACAATGACTAGGGGATTACTATAATAAATAAGAATGGATAAAATTAAGAAAATATTAGAGAGGGGATTATTAATAGGAAATAAATTAGAAGAGATAATATAAATTAGAGAGAAAGTGAAATAAAAAATGAAAGAAATAAAGAGTGTAAGGAAGAAAGAATAAGGAGAGAGAAGAAGAGTAAAGATAATAGATTTAAAAAATAGAGTGGTACTAAATAAAAGTAAAGTAAAAATTAAGAAGTAGAATTAAAATGGGAAAATTAGAGGAACATATAAGGATAACAACAAAAAAATAAACAATTGGAGAAAAATATCAAAAATCAGAGATAAAAGAGATGAGAGGATGAGATAATTGATTTTAAATAAAAATGTTCAAAGATGATATCAAGTGGAGTTTTTGTGGAAAATAGAGAAGAACATTTCCAAAATATCTAAAAAATGGATGTAAGAAGCACATAATAAACACACATACTTAACAAAATAGAAAATCACATCATTAAAATGATTAGAATTTATAATAAATATGTTGAAAGATGTATGGGAGAATCTTTGGAAGCAAAAGACCAAAGAGGACCCTTACCAAGTATATGAACATTTAGTCAGATGGAAGGAGAGATGAGAGAAAATATAGAATGTAGTGAAGAAGAGAGTAGTGAGATTAAAAATATGTAGGAAAGAGTGAAATCATAAGGACATAATAGTAAAGAGAGATAATTATATTTGGAGTAGTCAATGATAATAGAAGAACTAATAAGAAATTATAAGTGGGAAACAAGATTAGGAGAGGAAAATAGTAGAATAAGAGAAGTAAAAAGTAGAGAATAAGATAATTAGGATAAATTAGTTGAAGGTAATATAGAATAAAAAATTAAGAGGAAGATAAATTTGATACTATAAGACACATCCCCCTCTAGCCAAAATAATGTTTTTGAAGAAATGAACCCATTTAACCAACCATCATCACCCATGCCCATTAAAAAAAGAAGAGAAAGAAAGAAAGGGAAACAAAGAGAAAATAAAAATAAAATAAAATTGTGATACAAAACTATGAAAGTAAATAGATGAGACCATGAAATAAAAAATAAGGAAAAGAAGAACATCCATAACAAAGAAAATAAGCCATATAACATAGATTTAGATTACTAATAAGAGATTATATATTGACTATCTTATTTTCAATTCTCATCAATGGAGTGCTTGAAGTATTTTTCAAAAGTATAATAGGAATCAAGTAAGGTGATATGTTATCACAATTCCTATTCATAATAATGTTTAAATCTCTTAGAAAATATTGGAAACTACTATTAAAGATGGTGTACTAAAAGGATTTAAACTAACCTAGGATGTTTACCTAGCTCTACACCAATAATTTGTTGATGATACTATCATCCTAACTGAATTATCAATTAGATAAGATAGAGAGTTGAAAATGATCATTGTAAATTATGAGTTAGAGTCTTAAAAAATCAACTTTAAAAAAAGTGCAGTCTTCTTTTTTCAACCCTCCTTTCCTTAGGTAAAAGATGATTTTAGCCTTATTAGGTTATTAGATAAAGAAAGATTCACTCACTTACCCAGGCATGCCAATATTTAGTAGGAAACTCTTGATAATGATGTGTAATCCTTTATTTCAATGATTTAAAAGAAAGTTGGTTGGCTAAAAAGGTAAACTTTTATCCCAAGCTAGAAAACTTATTCTCATTAAAAGTACTCTTTAAAGTTTATCAATTTATTTGATGTCCATGCTCAAGATGCCTAAAAATATTAGTGAAAAATTAGAAAAAAATACAAAGAGGATTCCAATGGTTAGGTACTAAACACAATGATAGGATCTCCTTTGTAGCATGGGAATGTGTATGTACTCCTAATAAAAATGGAGGGCTAGGATTAAGGAGAATTAAGTGAATGAATAAAGCACTTATTTCTAAAATTATTTGGTGGTTTCTCTCAAACTCCACCTATTGGTCTATAATTTTATAATCTAAATAATTAAATGTTAGGGAATCTCTTAGATTTTTGGAGGTGGATCAATTTTTCAATAGATCATGTTTTTGTAACTTTTTGGTGTATAGTAGATAGTTTATATCTAGTGGTTGCAAGTAAAAAGTTGGGGATGGGTAGAAATCAAGGTTCTGGGAGGATAAATGGGTCTTATATTAGCCTCTTCAAATGGCTGAACCATGAAATCAAGTATATATTTTTTATAAGAATGAGTTTGGCAGCAAATTCCATGATTACAAAAATTTCACAAATGGATTAATAATTTGGAGGTAGCTAAGAAGAGATAATCTAGGATTTGATCAGTACTAACCATATCCCTAATTTGATAAAGGATGATTAATTTATATGTGTAGATTCATTTGATGGGAATTAATTAGGGAAATTAGGGTATAAACTAATTATTAATCTTCTTATGGAAGAAATACCTTGGGGAAAGATATGGGATAAAGGTCTCATACCTGTTGGGTTGTGGAGCTAAAAGCTTCACCAGGATGCAAATAGGAGAAGTTAAGGAGGATCTAGAGATGCGGGGAGTTGCAGATTCAGTTGCAGGAAAAATGGTGTTGGTCTGATCAGCCGACGTTGGTCAGATAGCAAGGGAAAGCAATTGGCATCGGTTACCAGTTAGCCGACATCGGTCATGAAGATGTCGATGTCGGCAGCCTATGTGAGAACAGGTACTTCGCATGACGAATCTGGGAGAGTCTAATTTTAGACTGCTAGTTTGCATGTTGAAGGCTAATCTTAGTCTTGAGTTGCGAGTCTAATTATTGTAATTAGGTTGTCTAATTATTGTAAGCATGAGATCTATATATGGACTCATGGGCTGTATTGTTAGTGTGTGCTAGAAAGCCATAGAGCTTTTAGAGAGAGCTAGTGTAGCTCCTCCTAGTTCCAAGAGGTGCTGAGTGTGTATGATCAGGGAGAGTTGCAAGGTCTACAAGGTCAAGGAGCTGATCCACTGGAGTACTGGTTGAAGAATCATAAGGACTTGGTGAGGCAAGGACAAGGGTTCTTCAAGGGTGTAGAGATATCTACATGGTGAGTAAGGTCTAGTGATTTGCAAGTAGCAGCAGAGAGTAGGAGATCTACTTGGAGTATGGTTGTGTACTTGGTGAACTGGCAGCGTGTTACTGACTGGTTAGAGAGGTGAACATCAATTCTATATTGGAGTTGATTGTTGGGACCGAGAGAGAGAGGGAAGAAGATCTTGAGGTGTGGTGAACCTTTGAGGTGGAGGAAGAAGTGGCATCTTCCTTATTGTATATTCTTCTATGTATATAATACAATTGTGTATTGTCTCTTAATTCCTGTGTTGTTTCATATTTCTAGTTACTTATTGATTCTGGTATAATTCCGTGTTTAGTTGCTAATACGAGAGGTAATCATATGAGCTCTTATTGTGGTGGAGCAAAGATCCTGACAAGTGGTATCAAAGCTTTTGGTTGGGTTGACTAACAGGTGGTTTCAAATCTGGTAGTGTTTTTTGATTACAGGTCACTCACAGGGGTTTCAGATTGAGTGGGAGTACAACAACAGCAGAAGATAGTAAGCTACGAATGGAGAAACTGAATAGCACGAATGGTCTGATTGATGGAAAGAAAGAGCAGGTAAAAAGAGATTGTTGGTCGGTAGCAGATCAGCTGGTGGAAGCATATGTTGCAGGTAATATTGCACAGGATGTTCTGGATAAAGTGGAATCTTTGTTTATAGATTCTTTTGCCTCTTTCCATGCAGCCCAAAATAGAGCATCTTTTCATGGGTATGTCTTTGGAGACTTTGGAGAGATTTATTTAGGGGTTGGAGAGCCTTGTCAGATTATTGACGAAGGGGAAGTGAAGCTGAAATTGCAGATGGATAACTCACAGTGTTTGGAGGAAGTCATGCAGGTACCAGTCTTGGAGATGAGTCTAATTTCTTCAAGAAATTTGGGTGATGAGAGATGCACTTTAACTCTCACAGTGGATACACTTGAATTATATGATGGTAAGAAAGTAGGTATCCTTTATCTATCTACTTATATTACTGATTCACCTTCTGTTGTAGAGATGTGGCTTCATGGGCTTAGTCACATATGTAGGAGGAGAATGCAGGTTTTGAAGCGGAAGTCAGATGTCTTTGACAAGCTAAAGAACTGGAAAGCCTTGGTGTTCATGGAGGAGATGACGGACAGAGATCAGGTGAGGAGACTGAATCATTCTGAGCAGAGCAGGGTTGAGTTGATTAGGATTTTGATCCATGGAGAACTCGCGGGTATAAAGTTGTCACTCACAGACGAACACAGGTACCGGCATCAGTCAGACAGTAACTGACGTCGGCTGCAGGAAGACCGACGTCGGTCATAAGGACCGACGTCGGTAAGAGAGACACCGGCGTCAGCCAGGGAAATGACGTCGGTAGTCAGGTTCAGTACAGGAAGTCGACATCGGTCAGAAACAGACTGGGAGATGGCCGAGATCGGTCACTGGAATGGATAGTGGGTGAATAGTAAGTCTCAAACGCTCATGTCGAGGTCAGGATTGGTAAGTGAACCTCATATTCGTTGTTCACCTTCTTTATATTGCTTCTTTGATAATCAAGAACCAAGGAGATGGAAGAAGCAATGCAGGTAGAGTCCAGATACAGTGGGAGCTTGGCATGGATGAGGAGTGTGAGTCCTTGGAGAAGAACCAAACAGGTATTTGTTGGTAGATTTGTCAGCTGAAAGTAAGCACTGAGAGATGGAATGGATTCCCGAGATAAAGAAGAGAGTGGATGGATACAAGAGATAGAAGGCCAAGGCATATGGTCTTGAGGACGCTGCAGGACAGTGGTACAGGTTTGACAGGAGGATGACTAAGCATGGCTTCAGTCAATGTCAGTGTAACTATTGTGGTTTTGTCTTACCAGGTGGATGATGAGTCGCGACATTATCCAGTTATTGTATGTGGGTGATTTACTAGTAGGTTTGTACATACAGGGATTTGCTGAGCTAAAGGTAAGGTTAGTTCAGAGGCGTGTCATGAAGAATTTGTAGCAGCGAAGTTCTTTGGCATAAGAGACATGGAGATTTTATCTCCAGTAGGAGCTGATGTGAAGACGGTGTTGGCGGGGTTCATGATGTAGGACGCAGAATCGGAAGGCACACCTAGGGCTGGACAGTTCAAGCTTACCTTGAAACAGGGTTCGAAATCACATGAGGTCTAGTGTAGACCTAAGCATTTTCCCAAGCAGTGGGGGTTGTCAGAAAGTATGGAGCCAATTCAGGGAAGGAGTACTGAAGGGCAGTTCAGTGGGACTAGCAGCAGGGTTTCTTGTTATGCAGGGTCAAGTTCTTCACTACATGGATATGTAGGTTCGGATGCGGCAGGTTAATTGAATGACAGGTGTAGCATCACAGTTTGTGTGGTGGTCGGTCTTCAGGGTTGATCTTGAAGAGGAATACAAGCCAGTGAATAATTTAGACGGTGTACAGGTATAGGTATAGGTGCAGCTATTTATCTCCAAGTGGGAGATTGTTGGGTTGTGGAGCTAAAAGCTTCACTAGGATGCAAACAAGAGAAGTTAAGGAGGATCTAGAGATGCGGGGAGTTGCAGATTTAGTTGCAGGAAAAACGGCATCGGTCTGATCAGTCGACGTTGGTCAGATAGCAAGGGAAATCAACCGGCGTCAGTTACCGGTCGGCTGACATTGGTCATGAAGATGCCGACGTCGGTAGCCTATGTGAGAATAGGCACTTCGCATGACGAATCCGGGAGAGTCTAATTTTAGACTGCTAGTTTGCATGTTGAAGGCTAATCTTAGTCTTGAGTTGCGAGTCTAATTATTGTAATTAGGTTGTCTAATTATTGTAAGCATGAGATCTATATATGGACTCATGGGCTGTATTGTTAGTGTGTGCTAGAAATCCATAGAGCTTTTAGAGAGAGCTAGTGTAGCTCCTCCTAGTTCCAAGAGGTGCTGAGTGTGTATGATCAGGGAGAGTTGCAAGGTTTGCAAGGTCAAGGAGCTGAGCCAATGGAGTACTGGTTGAAGAATCATAAGGACTTGGTGAGGCAAGGACAAGGGTTCTTCAGGGGTGTAGAGATATCTACATGGTGAGTAAGGTCTAGTGATTTGCAGGTAGCAGCAGAGAGTAGGAGATCTACTTGGAGTACGGTTGTGTACTTGGTGAATTGGCAGCGTGTTACTGACTGGTTGGAGAGGTGAACATCAATTCTATATTGGAGTTGATTGTTGGGACCGAGAGAGAGAGGGAAGAAGATCTTGAGGTGTGGTGAACCTTTGAGGTGGAGGAAGAAGTGGCATCTTCCTTATTGTATATTCTTCTATGTATATAATACAATTGTGTATTGTCTCTTAATTCCTGTGTTGTTTCATATTTCTAGTTACTTATTGATTCTGGTATAATTCCGTGTTTAGTTGCTAATACGAGAGGTAATCATATGAGCTCTTATTGTGGTGGAGCAAAGATCCTGACAATACCTAAGGTTAATATTTTCTTATGGTTATATGTACAATATAAGATACTAACAATGGACAACATTAGAAAAAGAGGCATGAATCAAGTTAACATGTGTTCATTATATGAAAATGAAATGGTGGATCATTTATTAACATGGTGTTATTACTAATGATATTTAGATCTTACTACTATAGAAATTTCAAATTAATTGGGTTCAGAACACCTCGACATTAGACTTATAGATGGCTTGGTCTTATCCATTCCAAAATGAACATATAAGAAACTTGTGGAGATTATATTTACCACATATCCTTTGGGGGGTCTAGAGAGATATAAATAATATAATTTTTATAAAAAGGAAGCTCACAATTTTAATGGTAGGTCACAAGATCTATGAAAGAATCAAGGATAATTTTAAAATCAGTCCAATAAAAATTTTAGATTGAATGAAGTGGAGTCCATGATATCATCAAACTAGAATATTGAAGTGAAAAATAGGATTTTTAATGATCCAAGATCCAAATTAAGAATATTGGTTAAGTGGATGATCCCATCTCCAAGTTGGATGAATATCAACTTTTATGAAGTGTCAAAAGGGAACCCAAGGGCTTTAAGAGGGAGCAACATTCTAAGGGATGATATGGGTATGTTGGTGGAATCATATGTATGAGGGATGGTAATCCAAAATAACCATTGGGATGAAGCACTTGCATCTCTATGAGGGCTATTATTGTCAAAATAATTAGGGATAAATAGATTAGTAATAAAAGGAGATTCATTAAACATCATAAATTACTTATCCAAGAAGAATTCAAGTAGTTAGACCATAATAAATATTATAGAAGATGATCTTGTTATTATACAATATTTCAAGGAAGTTTTCATTTAATGTATATAAATAATGGAATTATACAACATATTGGTTTGATAATGCAAGGATGGATTCTATAAGCTTGAGAAGATCACTCAATATGGAAGATTTATCGAGTCTTATCCAATAGAGAATTGAATTGGAATCATCAAAAACATCATAAGGTGTTTTTTTATCATGTTAGATTCATTTTAATATTTGTGTATATTAATTTTATTGTGTTGTGTATCAATGATGAGGAAAATCATATTAATGCATTGCACAATTTCATAACTAATGATAAAACATAAGCTATCATTGAAAAGGACTATCCAAGATGGAAATCATGTAGCATCATTACTTTATGGATTGTTTTAGATTATGGTAAAAGTAGGTTTTGAAGGGGCCCCAAAACCCTAGTACAAGGAAAAAAGATAGAACATCCATAAACACAGACAAAGTCTAAAAAATACTACAAGGAAGTAGCAAAAAATAGGTTTTAAATGGACCTGAAACCACCAGAAAGACTTCTAGTCACAACCTAAATAAACAGAGATCTAGCAGCACCTAAGACAAAGGAAGACAACAAGAAAACAAAGAACTGGACCAGATTCTTAACCAACAAGAGGAACCAGATTATTCATCCAGTTCCAATATCATTTTCATGGCTTCTTTTTCTTTCAGAACAGTATCCTGGGTAGTGGTTTCCACCAGCATTGCTCCTTTTTGTGTTACCTTCTTTTTAGAACTTTGTCTCATTCTTTTGCTAGGTCCCTCCAAGGCTTTAGTCTCCTCACTGGCTCTTTTACCAATATTGACAGTAGCAGCACAAATATATTACTTTATGGATTGTTACTCATGTGAAATATGTAAGAATTTTCTTGATCTAGATAAGTATTGCTCATTCTACTCTTAACCTTATCAATAATAGTGTTGAGAAGGGAGGATAACTTATGAGGGCAAAGTTGATTATGGATAACTACTTAAAATAAGATAGGGAAGTATGGATTTCTCTATAAACTAGTGGAATGGCATCCTTCATGTAAATAGTGTAAGGATTTTATAATAACATTTATGAATCTTTTGTTAATAATTATAATAACATAATATTATACATCAATAACACATTGGTATAAATCATAGAGGAATTAATTTCCCAAGTGATCGTTCTCATAGTGGAAGGAACCAATATTTTCAAAACATGTATAGATTTTGAGGAGAGGGATAAGTTATTGCAATATGGGGAAGAGATTACCCATATACATAATGGATTGTCTCAAGATAATTTACTTTGGATGTATGATGAAATTGCTAAGTAGGTAATTTTGTCCATTACTCTAGAAGGTAGGCATAATTTAGTGCATTGTTCACATTTCATATTCCTAAATTATTTTAGGCATCAAATCCCCCTAATTCTAACCTTTTACATCCTACATTCTCTTTATAGGTCATTTATTTAGGTTAAGAGCGGGGAAAATAAGTAACCACTTCACCAAGTGGTCATATTCATGATACATAAGTAATTTAAAGGAATGAATAAGGGCATAGGATTGTTTTTTATGTCAAGTAAGTAGGATTCTAGCAAGGGAAAATTTAAAAAAAAAGATTAGAAATGTGTTTAAAGGCATTAAACATGATACATGGAAATAAAGTAGTCGAAGGATTATCTCTTTTCAAAGATGTATCCTTTATCAAGTTTAGGGAGGTTAATAGGATAGTGAATCATAGATTCAAGGAGGGAGATAATGATTTTTTAAAAGTAGATTTCCATGTGGAGGGCACTCATGTAGTTATTAACAATCCAAACAAGGAATTTAATGTCTTGGTGGATTCTGTAAGGATCTAAAGTAGACAAAATAAAATTGATGAAGAGTTGGAACATTACAATTCTATCCTTAGGTGGTTTATGTGTGATATTTGAATGTTGAAGGACCATTTCAATATTATAGAGTAGGAGGACATTTAACAATAGATCAGGTGCATCCACAAGGAGTTAGAGAATCAAATGAAAACACTTAGAGATAAAGTTTATACTCTTGAAAAGGAGAATAATGAATTAAAGGATGATAGCAAGATCCTAATGTCTATTAGCAAGGCATCCATGAAATAAAATCTTGTTTCTATAGAATATCTTAGGATCTTGTTAGGGGATATGATTAAGAAAAAGAGGAGAAAAATAACAAGATCAAGTGTAGTGTATGTGATAAGGATGTGGATCAACCACCACTTGTTTACTAGAGGATGGATTTGGAGATAAAAATAATGATAAGTGGTTTGGAAGAGACCTTCAGAGGCCATAATATTTAGTCATTTTTATTTTTATTTTTTATTGTTTTTGATGTAATGGTCTTTTTTGGATTGTAACTATATTGATTATCTAGGATATGAGGCCTTGTATATTTTTCTTCTTGCATAGGGTTTGGTCCTTAGTTCAAAAAACACAATTTTACCCATAAAAAAAATAACAAAATAAAAGAAGAAGCCAAAAATTAAAAAATGAAGCCGTATGACAAAATAAAAAAAGTAATTGGTGAATTGAGGATAAGCCAAATGTAAGTAAAAATAAAAAGAAATAAAGCATAATTTACTAAAAATAAAATAAATAAAATTAGACCAATTATATGAGATTGATTTTTTTTAATAAAAAGGGACTTAAAAAGGATATGATGTGAAATAATTTAACATTAGAGGAAGAACTACCCAAAGATACATAGAAGCTACCAAAGGTGAAAAGGATAAAAAAGTATTGAAACAAGATGAGGAAGATGAAGAATATAGTGATAGGGATTACCCAAACACCAAAATTCATAAGCATATAGTGGAACCAAGTATAAAATGTATAACATAAAAAATAGAGAAAGGATAAGAATAAATTTTTATATTACGAGGATAAAGTAATAAAAATAAAAAAGGATATGGTGGTTAATAATATCTCAAGGACTACTAGGAAAATCATTATTTTTTAATAAAAATGCAATATCCTAGAAAAATTTTAGGATAAAAAAAGTTAAAAATAAAATTGGTAAAAAAACATACTTATAATTTAAAGATAGGGAAAATTAGAAATGTTGTTAGATATGAAAATTGGTAGCAAGGATATATGCAATAATTTTTTAGATCTTGTCATGGGTGTAAATTTAATATTGTAAGTTACATGGGATCCATTAGTAAAGTTTCACTTAAATGTGAATTATTAAAATATAAAAATGATAGATAACACACTACGATAATCCATAGGGGTCTTAAAATCAAGAAAAAATGATTTTTTGTGTATCCCTAAAATAACAAATTTTTAAGTCATGGAAACCTATCATAATTAGTATTCATACCCAATATTATTAGGGTTGAAATGTTTTTTTTATTTTAATGGGATATTATACTCCATAAATTAAGAGATAAGGATGGAAGGAAATGGATTAGTAACCCACTTACTATTAGGAAAGGATATGTAAGACACATGGACCATAGAAAAGGAATAAGATAAAAGGAAGTAAGATGAGATTTGTGGTCTAGAGTTAGGTAATAAAACTATAGAGATAAATATAGAGAATAAACAAAATAATGAGGTTAATAATTGCATATAGATGATAAGTCAGAGTTAAATCTAGGAGAAGATATATAAGCATCACATTATCAAGGGCCAAAGACACATGTATGCAATTCATTGCATATACATAAAGTAACACAAGATAAGTAAGAAAATTTCAAAAAATACATAATTGATGTGGTAAAATATAATTATTACTATATGAATTAATATTACAATAATTCAAACATAAATTATTACTCTGTGGTAGGAGAAGATGATACAACCATGGGTGATAACTATTATCACTCATAAGTGTACCCTTGTAAGAATGTGTGTCTATTCTCACTCTTGTTGATATAGTGGAAACTCTCAAATGTGTGGGTGACCTTATGTTGGGTATATTATATATTAATTATTGTTTCCATTTATTACACTCACCCATAACTCTCTAAACACTCTCAGATAGTGCTTTCTTGACTAGGAAAAGGGTAAAGGGAGCAATGTTAAAATTGAAAATGGATGAAAAATTAAAATTTAGGGTGATGTACCAATGTAAAAGTCAATTATATATATATATATATATATATATATGTAACACTATTTTTAAAATAAATAACTTTCAAACATTAACTTAATTTTCATATAATGACTCTTGCATTAGTATTTCACACAGAGGTTTAGACAAACACATACATTAGCTTAGAAGGAATGAACAATGGTTAAATTCACTTCTAGATTAGGTAGAAATTAGAATCATACAATTTATATGACCTAAAATATATTTTCTTCATAAATTTGATATATTCATACATAAACATATGAAAATAAGTCATTCACTAAGTTACATCAATGAATATTAAGAACACACTTCATGAACAACTTGAAAATGGAAGAAAAATCAACTCTTTATCTATTATAAGGTGATGTCGCACAAATTTTGGTAGAATTTATGTAATTAAAAATAATACTATGATCATAATCATACAAAAATTAATGTACATATATAAATTAAGAAGAGAGAGAAGATAAGGAAGCTCCAAAACTAGATATGAGTCCACATGTTAGTCACAGTTTACTCTTCATTAACTAAAACCTTAACTTAAACATCAAATCAAACATGAAATCCATATTTAATTCCAAAAAATTCCATTTTATAATATGGTATTATAAAAAAAATTTCCCTTATAATATGGTGTGTAAGTGAGAGAGATATAATTTTGAATGTTTTTAAAAAGTCAAGGGTCCCTTACATGCTTTGAAAGTCTTCAATCTTAAAGAGATCTTAATCTTCACTTCAGTTAACTCCTTGTGAAAATTTTGAAATAATTATGATCATGAATTAATATTTAAGTTTTAATTCATTTATATTTATTGCATCTTATATTTTTACTTCAATTATATCAACTTACAACTTGGAGTTTGAGTTCAATTACCTTACTTACAACGTGCATGCATGTTTGACTTCTTGACTTTATAAATTTAGCCTAAAGGGATAAATATTAGGAGAGTGATTGAATGTTTATTCTCAAAGTAATATTTAATTAAAACAGGGACTCAAATCTTAAACAATACTTCAACTCAACATATTTGCTCTTGCATGTTTTAAACTTCACCTTTCTAGGGATAATTGAAGACTTTTCGTGTTTGCCTTGACTTTGCTAAATTTAGCCTAAATAGGGCACATAAGTTAGAGAGAGATAGATAATAATATATATATTTAATTTTTCATGAAAATAATATTAATATTTTACTTTATTATGATAATAACATCTCTCCATACTGGTTCTTCTTAGATATGCCTATCTTCTATAACTTGAAAAGCTTCGTAAATGCACTTTGAGAACCTAGATCATGAATAATTTTCATTATTTTATCAGGTATAGATTATAAATATGATTTTAAAATAATAAAAATGGTTTCATATACCTTCAAAAAAAATTAATCTCCAAAATCCATGTACAACTTCAAAAAAATGTTCTTTTGTGCTCTCTAGGTCTTAAGGAACCCTAATTTAGATTAAGAGGTATGAAATGAGTTAAAGTAACAAAAAAAACACTATTAATATGATAATTTTATATTTATAAATTGGTAATAATTTTAAAGTTTTAAAAATCTTTAAAACTCTTCACCAAACTCCCAAACAAAAATTCGCAAAAAGTGCATGTTTACTGCCCTGAGAGTGACCTATACATTTTTTTGAATGAGCTGAGCCTATTTTTAATTATTTTTAATTGTATTATAACTTATTAATAACTTTAAATTAATTATTTATACTCTAAAATCATTTTTAACATTGGAAGGACCCGAAACACCCCTTTTTAACTCTATTTGTGAGCAACATAGTGAAAACCCTTGGTTTCCTTCATGATTAGACATGCATTTTTTTATTTTTTATATCTTAATGTATAATAAATACATAAAAAAAATTAAAAATTAAAATATACATCATGTCAAATTTCAATAGATTTCATTTAATAAAACTCAAAATATGCACTTTTTGGTGTTTCTTAGCTTGCATAATTTCATTTCTAAATGCCTGTAGGTCCATTGTTTCCATTTTATTGAGTTTTATAAGTCATAAATACCCAATTAATTTTAAACTAATACCTATAATAACCCATATCAACATTAAAACTATTGTATGTTCTCAACTAATATCTTAAACCTCTTAAAAATTACCTTTTCTGACTATCTCTCTTACTTTCTTACAACCCTTATACATGTACCTTTTCCTTTATCCATTATTTTTCTTAAAATTTTTATTTAATAAAGTTTATAAATTTAATTTTTTCCCCATAATATCTCACAAAACTTTTATTTTTAATAAATAACTCAAAGATGTAAACATATTACCTAAAACTGAGCCATTGGGGTTTAAAAAGGGTTTTAGAGCACTTTTATTTCTTAGTTCATAAAGTTATGAACATGTAACATAAAACCAATAAATTAAATATTTATTTAATATGGAAACCTAAATACTATTAATACCATTCAAAACAACTCTTCTTCTCCTTCATGTACCAAGCATTTAAAAATTTCCTTCACTAGCTTGTAACTAGCTAGTTAGAGGAAAAAATAATCCTCTATCAAAGTTTGGACTTGTGAGTTGCTATTGATAATATTATTTTCATGATTAATGTTTTATGATGTTTTGGATACTTTTTTTAATCTTAAATCTATGAATTTAGTTTTATTTAAAACCTACACATAAGCAATTTTGACCAATGGTAGAAAAATTATCAACATTCTTGGTGACTTTGTCAGGATATTTGCCTACTAAACACTCAATACTAGAATCTATATCCATGGGGTTATGAATTAATGAAAATATAAAAAAATATTAAAATTAATATTCCCTCAATAAAATACAACACTTGTATATAAACACTTATTAAATTGAAAACTAGAACAACTACCAATTGAAAAATATAAAAGAAAACACTTAGAGGAAAGTGAAAACTAATAAAACTACCAACCAAACATGTGCATAATAAAACTTGGAGTAAATTTAAACATTAAAAACAAATATATAAAATAATAAATATCCACTTGGATCAAAACAAAAACATCTCAGGTTCTTTCCATGTGGTTGGTTAAGATGACTAATAAGCTATTGTGTGAGTGTCATTCTAGTTGGATCATCTCTTTTTCTTCTTATCAACCTCTTTGACTTGTATCCAAGTTAATAAATTGATTAAAAAATATGTAAAATACAAAAAAGCTTTTATTTTAGTTCAATTTTCATCTCATGTTTCTCTTCAACACTAAGAAAACTCTCTAGCATAACCGTATTTTGATCCATAGGAACAACTACAACTTTAACCTCTAATGGCTCTCTAAGACAATATCCTTGCTATTTTATGACGTCTTTAGATATATCATATTGATTTTCAACTGCTAAATTTTTTTCAATCTCTTCAAGGATCTGAATATACATCTCTCTAGCTTTATTAGGGTCTACCTGAGATATACTTTGATCAACATCTTCTTGAACATGTTTTCCAACGTTGGCAACTGATTTATCAATGTATTTACAAGGAGATGTAGACCTAAAAAGAGTCTCAATGTATTGATTCAATTATATATAATTATAAAACTCTACATCAAAAGCTTATTGATCCTCACTTGTAGCTTCTTCATCTTTATCTAGTTCATGTATAAGGTTTTTACCTTATGAAACCACAATTTCACCAGTTTCTACCATGTCAACCTGAACATCTTCATGATATAATTATTGAGTCTCACTTGTAGTTGATTTTTTTTTTTTAATGGCTCATCAATGGATAAAAAATTATCGTATTCTATTCTAAATTCAAGCTCATTTGACCAATATAACTCTTGATCATCCTATTTTCATAAATTATCTTCTTCACCTAAATGTTCTTCTTTTGCCTTCTATATAATAGGCCCTCCTTCAAAAAGGGAGATTGTGGGAGGGAAAGAGTTTTAATTTTATTTATTTAAAAATATTAGAGTGTCCTTCCAACTTGGTACTTTAGTATTGATATACTAATTATGATGTTCTTGAAAGAATGGATAAGCGAATTGAATTGAATATGTTGTATTCTTCTCTTTCCACTCTTCAATTAATTTTTCAAACTTGGAGGTGTATTTAAATTCATGTATGGATGAAAATTGAAGGATAAATGGAGGGACTTAAGGACTTAAAATAGCTCTTTACTTGACCTCTATACACTTTTACTTTTATTGGTTTTGGATAGGCATGGGAAAAGGCTCTTTCTCAAGAGTAGGCATGACATAATTAGGGGTCTTGGTCCAAAAATGTTCCCAAGATGGAATGGTATTAGGTTCTTGGGAAAGAGTGAGTGAATATTGAATAGGTATAAGATATTTAATAGGATTATGATTCCTAAAACTTGTAATTTTGAACCAAGTATATTCTCTTTAAGTTTGTAGGGGTTCTAGTTCTTGTTTCCAACTTAGGATTTTAGACTCAATTTATTGTGTTCTTATGGATAATTGTTGAATTTTTTTCTCTTGTAGCCTCATTATACCTATTCAATGATTCTAACTCTTTTTAATGTATATAGGCCTAATAATAAATCTCTTATTGATGCCTATTGTATTCTTATTCCCTATCACATTCCATACACTATCTTTCAAAGTCAAGTCTTAACTCTTGCACACTTTTTTCAAGTTGATTGGAAATAATATGTTTTTGCCAAGGATGATTAGAAACATGATTGGGGGTGGGATAGTTTTTAAATGTCATTATAATATTGATATCTTATTGGTTCAATTCTACTTGAGTTGAACCCATAAATATTCTCATATTAATATGAATAATATGAACATACAAAAGTTGTATTTTCACAAAAATAGAGGATTAAAATACATACTAATTGATGATTTTAGGCCCTTGGGCTGCTTAAAATAACTATATATAACTTAGATTCACTATATTTTGAGTACTTAAATAATGTATTTGCTACAAATTTTTAAAACTAATACCAATCTTTTGCAATCTTTTATGCTATTGTCCCATCAGGTGTGCTAGAAACTGTTATCACTCAAAAGTGCACCCTTACAAGAATTTATGCCTATTCTCACTCCCACTGAAACAATATAAAATTTAAAAGGTGTAGGTGAACTTATGTTGGAAATAATATCTAGATGATTATCTGGTTAACTTTAGTAAATTCACACACAACTCTCTAAACTCTCTTAGATTGTGCTTTCTTGACTAGGAAAAGGGTAAAAGTAGCAATGATAAAGAGGAAAATCAAAATCAAAAATAAAAATTTAGGGTGATGCACCAATTTTAAAGTAAATTATGCATATACTTAACACATTTTGGAAGCTAAATAACTTATACACATTCACTTCATTCTCATAAAATGACTCTTGCATCAGTATTTCACATAGAGGTCTAGACAAACACTCACACTAGCTTGGAAAGAATGAACAATGGATGAATGCAATTATAAATTTGGTATAAATCATACTTATACACTTTATATGACCTTCAAGAGTTTTTATTCTCTTTATAAAGGTGAGATATTCATACATAAACATAGTAAAATTAGTCATTAACTAAGTTACATAAATGAGCATTAATAACACAATTCATGAATAGATTGAAAATGGAGGAAAATAAGATCTTTAAAAAATGAATGTACATATATAAAGGAAGAATAAAAATAGAATACAAGGAAACTCCAAAACTAGAGATGAGACGACATACTAGTCATAGTTCACACTTCATCAACTAAATCTTTAACTAAAATTTAAACTCCACCTTTAATTACATAAAATTACAATGTATAATATTAGAGTATAAACTTTATTTTATTTTTAATATTGCATGGAAGAGAGAGAGAGAGAGAGAGAGAGAGAGAGAGAGAGAGAGAGAGAGAGAGAGAGAGAGAGAGAGAGAGAGAGAGAGAGAGAGAGAAGTTTGAATGTTGTTGAAAATTCAAAGGTCCTTTGCATGCTTTGAAATTCTTTTGTCTTTAATAGATCTTAATCTTCACTTCAATTAAGTAATTGTGAACATTTTGAAAAAAATTTAATATTTTATGGATATTTAAGTTTGAATTTAGTTACATTTATTACATATTGTAGTTTTATTTGACTTATCTTGACTTGTAACTTCGAGTTTCACTTCAATTCCCTTGCTTACAACTTGCATACATATTTGACTTCTTGAATTTCTACATTTAGCCCAAATTTGGGTATACTAGAAGAGGCATTTAATTTTTATTATTTAATGAGTATATTTCATTAAAATATGGACTCAAATCTTAAACAAGACTTCAACTCAACTTATTCATGCTTACATGTTTCAAACTCCACCTTTCTAGGGCTAATTGAAGACTCTTCATGTTTGTCTTGACTTTTATAAATTTAGCCCAAATGGGGTGAAATTTTTAAATATATAATAATGTTTATTTTTAATTATTCATGAAATATGTCTATTAATAATTTACTTTATGATGACAATAACATCTCTCCATACTAGTTCTTATTGGATATACATATATTCTACAATATGATAAGCTCCTTGAATGTACTGTGAGAACCTAAAACTTGATGAATTTTAATTATTTAATCATGAAAATAGTATAAATATTATTTTAATATAATAACCATGGTATAAAATACCTTCAAACAAATTTTAAGCTCCAAACTTAATATACAACTTCAAAAAATCCTCTTTCGTGCTCTCTTGTGCTCTTTAGACCTCAAGAAATCTTGATTTAGATTAGGGGGTATAAAATGATTAAAAATCATAAAAAAAAACTAATATTATTATAATTATATGGGTATAAATTATTATTTCCTGTAAAAATTTTAAAATCTTTACAACTCTTCACCAAACTCCCAAACTAACTCATGAAAAAATGCCTACTTGTAGCCCTAAGGGTGACCTGGAGATGTTTTTCAATAATCCAAGCATATTTTAAATTAGTTTTAATTTAAAAATTATTTATTTATAAATTTAAATTAGTTATACAAACTCTTAAATAATTTTGTGCCATTGGAAGGACCTAGAACACCCATTTCTAAATCCATTTGTGAGCAAAATAGTGAAAACCCCTAGTTTCATTCATGATTACACTTGTTTTTTGAAATTTTATCTCTTCTAAGGTATGATATAGACATAAAATAAATTTTAATCATTAAATTAATTAAAAATATATATCAATGTCAAATTTAAATATATTTTATTTAATAAAACTCAAAATATGCACTTTTTGGTGTTTCCTAGCTTGTATAATTTCATTTTTGAATGCTTTCAATTTGATTTTTGTCATTTTCTTGATTTTTATGAATTTTAAATACCTAATTATTTTTTAATATACCTATAATAACCTATATCATCATTAAAACTAGTTTATGTGCTCAAACAATCTCTTAAATATCTCAAAAATTACCTTTTTTATTGTCTCTCTTACTTGCTTTAAACCATGATACTTGTACCTTTGCCTTTATTCATTAGTTTCCTTAAAAAATTTATTTATTAAGGTTATAAATTTATTATTCTCCATATTATCTCACACAATTTTTATTTTATAACAAAGAACTCAAAAATGCAAACGTGTTGCCTAAAACTAAGTCATTGTGGTCTAAGAAGGGTTTTATGGCACCTTTCCTTATTAACAAATGTTCATAAATTTTATAACATGTAAAATAAAAAAATGAATTAAATATTTAGGTAATAAAGTCACATAAATTTCACTAATACCATTACAACCAACTCTTTTTATCCTTCATGTACCAAGCATTTGAAAATTACCTTCATTAGCTTGCAACTAGCTAGTTAGAGGAATAAAAGAAACCTCTATCAAAATTTGGACTTGTGAGTTTCTAATGATAATAATTTTAGAATTATTAAGGTTTTATTATTTTTTTAATATTTTTTTAATCTTCACTTCATGAATGGATTTTTCTTGAAAACTTGCACATTATCAACTTTGACCAATGGTGGCGAAATTGTCAACATTAAGAATGATAAAGAAAAACATGTTTAAAAAAAAAGTTACCATAAAATGAATAAAAAATAATAATATTTAATTTTTAGGATATAAATATTATACCACCTATGAATATTATAATTTTACATAATAAGGAGATGAAACTATGAAAGAATATGCATACAACATTGTGGGAGATGGATAAGAAACTATGAAAGTAATGAATAACATCATAAATTAAAAATATTATCATATGGGGTTAAAATATTATGATTTATGAATATAATAATCTTATAAATATGAATATAATGAGGAAACCATAAAATATGTTGTGTAACAAGAGACTGATGTATCATAAGGTAGACAAATACATTATGCTATAGAAAGAATGACATATATTTCAAATAAAACTAATGACTTTGGGGAGGAAGAGTAATTTACTACATATAAAAATTAATGATTTTGTTTTTCAATCCAAATTACCAAGGTTATTCATCAAACTTGTCTAGAGGATGTTATAAATGTTTAAAGTCTATAGGGATGATGTTGGTAGGGTTACTCATCAATGTTATATGAGAATTATAGTATGCCATGAAAGCTAAAATTATACCAAAATTATAATAAGGAATGATATAATATAGTTTAAATAATATTATTTATGTATATACCATGGTATATATGTAGATATCCTTTAATTGGTAGTTAAGAAGGTAAATAAATGTAAACCAATGGTTAACAAAAGTAATGATGAATGAAAATATGTAACCTTTGGATTTTAAAATGGTATATAATGAGGTATATGGTGTGTAATGTAACTAATATCACAATATACTATCATATCATATCATAATAATCAATATAAATATGAGTGGAACAAAATCATTGTATTTAAATTCAAATATCATTGAAATGAAGATAGATTAAGAGAAATCCATGTATAATATCTCATTCAAGTGAATATATCCTTATCTAAATAATATCAAATCTATTTAGGAGTTAAAAAATACAAACTAGGAATTCTATTTATTATTTTACATCAATATCTCTAAGTTATCACTCATTAGTGCCATATAGTGTAAGAGATTAGTCATGCCTAGTAAGAATATTATGATTTCTATGGTGAGATCAAAATATAACAACATCTTGGTGGTTTAAATGCATACTAAAGTTCATAAAATAGTAACAAAGATACCTTAAAGTTAAACCAAAAATTATGATAATAAAAATATATTCTTTGGTCACCAAAAGGAGTCCCTACACATTATGCAGTGTAGAACTATACTGATTTGATTCATAAACTACACTTACCTAATGATTATTTATGTTAAAAATCATTTTTTAATAATTAATAAATCAAGTGATAGATCCTCAAAATCAAGTACAAAGGGCATATCTGCCAACTCATCACTTTGCATCAACCTAATTTTACTTGTGATAAGGAATGACTACACATGGAGTTTGTGCATTAATTACATATCTCTCAATAAGATCATAGTGAAGAGCCATTATCCTCTTCCAAGGATTTAAGAATTTGTAGACTAGATTCATGATGCAAAATAATTCACCAAAATTGATCTTTAGTCTAGGTATCATCATATTATTATTAAACCTATAAATGTATCGATAACATTCAATCTAAATAATATTTGGTTGAATGGTTAGTTATCCCCTTTGTTTTAACCAACATACCATCTAAATTCATGTGAATGATGAGTGGAATTATCAGATAATTCACTAATTCAATTATTTTAGTCTACCTTGATGATGTTCTGATATCTAAAAAAATATTGGATGGATATCCATGCCATATAAATAAATTTCTTGATAATTTGTGGAAACAAAATTTGCATGCAAACATGGATAAATGTTTATATTTTATGCAAGAGATGTAATATATAGGATACATAATAGATTCAAAAGGAGAGTGCATGGCCTAGATAGAGATTTAATTCATCCAAAACTAGTCATAGCCAAATAACCTCATATAGCTTCACAATTTCTTAGGATTTTAAAACTTCTACAAGAGATTTATACTTTGTTTTTCTCATGTGACTTTTCTTCTGAACCAAGTTACCAAATGTGGCACTAAATAAAAATATATCTGGGAAGCCACACAATAGAAAGAATTTATGGAATTGAAATGCGTAATTTATTCTACATTATTATTTATGATATTAGTTATTTAATTACCATGTGAGATTGATAAAAACACATTTGAATTCAGAATTGGAGTAGTCCCCACTTAATATGGTTACCCAATTGTTTACCATAATTAAATGTTCACTAAACTAGTAAGAAATTACCTAACCTTTGTTCATGAGATTTATGATATTATTCAAGAATGTAAGCATTGAAATAATTATATATTTGGAAAGGATACCATGATCCACTCATATCACAAGATGATTTAATTCTTGGAGACTTATAATAAGTTAAAACAAGAGGGACATAAAAAATGATCTACATATCTTCAATAGTTCAATTTGAACATTAAACATAAGAATGGAAGTGCCAATCTAGTGAAAATTTGCTTAAGCCATTTGGTTTTTAAGAAATCCTTTATATATTTGGTGAATGTGGACATAAATTAATGACATAGTTATAATTATATCCATTTGACATTAATTTTATACATATCTAACAAAAATTCCTTTGCAATAATTTAGTTATAGACTTATACTTGCAAGATGGACTCTTGTATCACCTTAGGAACTTGTGTGTTTTGTAGGAGATAAAAAGACATAAAATAATATGCAATGATAATTTTATAAAAGTTTAAATACATTTTGAATTATAAAATACTCTTGTGGTGTTGCATAAGTACTTCTTCTAGCTGCATCTTACGTTTGATGTATCCAAATATAGTAAGTCTTATATAACATGTGGAATTTCTAAGCTAGATAACAA
Source organism: Torreya grandis (assembly GCA_037957365.1). Classification (NCBI taxonomy): domain Eukaryota; kingdom Viridiplantae; phylum Streptophyta; class Pinopsida; order Cupressales; family Taxaceae; genus Torreya; species Torreya grandis. The sequence continues at coordinate 25,191 of JARHVA010008059.1, read as the reverse complement.
GATTGAATGTTTTTACACACATATGATGATTTAAACAAGATTGTAGTAATAATTTTCCATGGATTATAACTCAATATACCCTCTACTAATCAAGGTGATGATTATGTTTATGTAGTAGTTGATAGATTCTCAAAGATGATAATTCTCATACCTTGTAAGAAAGAAATATCATCTTTGGAAATAATTATCCTAAAAAATTTCACCCTTAGGAGGTTTCTCAAGACTCCTCACTTAAGTGATATCATGGAGATACCTCTAGTTTGTTTGTGGCCTAATAAATGAGGTGAATCTCTAGATAGGGATAACTCCCTTGATGTTATCACCTTAAAATTACTACTAGACTTATTAGTTTTTGGGAAAGGGAGATAGAACTAAAATTAAACTAAACTACAGAGTTGATACATGAAATTAACACCTTCCACTTGAATATAATACACTAAGAACATGAATTAGGCCTGAATTTAATCACACTACTCAATAAGGACCTTCAAGAATGAGTATTTCAATATGGAGGTCATAGACTATGTAAGTCTATCCAAACTCACCATGTGACCTGCAAGAAGACAATATATTTAAAAAGAAGTGGGGAAGTATAACTAAGAGAGAGTGAAGGAACTACTTGTAGCATTAATAAAAAATCACACAAGTATCTTGATTTCAAGCATTTGAGAAGGAAAGAAACAACTTTATTCAACATTAAAAGGTATCGTAAAAGTATTTAGTTGAGTAGGGCTTTATCATACTCAACTAAAGGATCAATTTCAATCCATTCAAGGCATCACATATAGAAGAATGTGAGGAGATAGAGAGAGATAAGAGACATAGGAAGAGTAATAATAAATGTCATCTCCTAATAAAAAAAGTTATAATAGAAATTTTTTTTTAAAGAGTAATCATAAGAAATCCTTCAACATGTGTCACCTTGATGTGACCTTATCCCTCATCAAGGGTGGCATGTAGTGACCCTTGACCTCTTTGATGACTCATTAACCTCATTCATGAAACTGCCCATTCTTGATCTAGGAGTTACTAGTCTTTGTATTAACATGTGAAACTTTATAACATGCTTCTTATAATCCTCAAATGCCATCTTAAGCCACCTAAATGTATTCTTAATCTTATTGAGGTTGAGGATTAGGGTTCAAGCCTCTTCAAATTAATAAGAATCTACATTTCATTGATAAACTTGCTTTAATACTATTATCATAGCTTTAAAAAAAATTAAACAACCTATAAAGGATAATTCTAACATTTTTCAAGTTCAAAACCATCTCTAAGGATGAGCTATAAGTGCATTGTCTCATAAGAACTCTTGATAGCATGTTTGCTTGACACTAAGTGTCTTGAATCCTCTAAATGATGTTTTAATCACTAAAAATATTCTTAGTCTTTATAAATATCCTCCCTTACCTTCACCAGGTCATATATGGTTCCAAGGGACTCCATTAGGCCTGTACTGAATCAAATTTCATGAGAAAACATAAAAAGAAAACATGTATATGCTTGTAATAGTCATTTCTAGGCCTATTTATGCATAACAGTACCTCCCACATGATAAAATAGTGACTCCCTAAAGTGTATAATGGTGTGTATAGATCATATAAGATTTTATATCCTTTAAAAATCCATTATAGGTATTTATAAGAATATCATTATTCATCAGGCCTCTTGTAAGGTTTAAGCAAGGTTTTAGGTGTGTTTAGTTTCTTAAGGATAGTTCATAAAGCTCTAGGCCTTAAACTAAGAAAAGATGCTAAAATTTTGAATTCCATAGACATATTAAACCTACATAAACTCCATTGGATCTCATTCATGTTGACCATTTAAATATAATCAAAATAATATGACCATCTTTTACTCTTAGGCCTACTTGAGAGTTTGAGAAGAATGATTTTTCATGATAAGGTGTAAAAGTGTTTTGTGATAGCTCAAAACCTCTCCTTGGGGTGTGTGAAACTTGTCGTGAAACTTGTCATGATATGTGAAAGTTATTTTATTCACCATTTCACCTTTTCAACTCACTTTAACCTTGTTATCTCATAGCTAGGGTGCAATCACCTAAAAGTGGTATTTGGATGTTAAGAGTGTTTCTAGAGACAACCTATTCCTAACTTAGCCCTATACCTATCTTAGAGACTTTATCACAATTTTATAGGAATTTTTCAAACCAAAAACATATTTAGTTATCCAAAACATAATTTTATAGCTACATTCCTAGATATTATTGCTTCATGCCCAACACCCTACCAGCTAGACACTAGCACCACATTAAGGACACTAGAGCCACTGACACTAGTGTCCCCAACATTGTCCTGGTGTACCATTCCCTAAAAATATTGAATAGATATTTATTAAAATATTTAACCCTCCTAAGGTCATCCTAAACCTATTTTATTATTTTCACAAGCTATGAAACACTATAAATACAACACTATTAGACCTCTATAAAGGAGATGGAAATAAAAGGCAAAAAGCCTATACAAACAAGAAATAAGTTGAAAAAATAAAGGTTATTAATCTTTATTATTCCCTTATTTTTCATCCTACTATATATAGTTTTCCTAAGCCCAAATTTAAAATATTTTAAATCTTAAACATACTCAAGTCATTCAAGACAACTATCATTCTAGCATTCACTTTCACTTGCACCAAACACTAAGTGGGAGAACTACATACACTTGATCCATTCTTAGAGTATTGGTATGTAGTAAACTCTATTTATAGTGTTGTTTTGAAGATGTATATCCTATCCTATTAATGAACACATATTTTTATCTCATGCCATACTTGTAAGGAGGATTATGATTTTTAACTTAAATTAGTTGTTACAAGCACAATACAAAGTTCCATATTTCATGTGTGCAAGAATAAAACCCAAAACCATAGGCACAGTTCCTCCTAAAAATTATAAATAGTCATTTAAAGAGGATAATTTCACCATTTTTAAGACACTAGAGCCACATTACACTATTATCTAGGTGGGATGCTACTACACAGGGAATAATTTGATTTAGGGACCTTGTTGATGACACTCAGACCTATGTGTAGCCTAGTTTTCATCATCTATATCTTTCATGATAGTTGTTTTAAAAATACATTTATATTTTCACATATTTATAACTTTTTTTATAAATTCAAATCAAATCAAATTATGTAACAAATCAATGGTTATTTATTGTAAATTATTTCACTAGTTTAGATACTTCAGTGCTTTAATCCAACTTCAGATTTATATTAGTAAAAACCTAAAAGGTTAGAACATTTGGTGAACCCAAATTACTTAGAATATTTTTTTATTTGATAAGATAAATATCTTGGTTTTATAGGGACCAATACCCATAGGTAAAAAGTGCAATAAAAAGTAACAATCCTTATAGGCTAAAAGACAAAAATAGAAATAGTACTAACAACTAACTAACCATGTAGAAGGTAAAACAAGAGGGAAATAAATAGTAAAATATTGTAGGAGGGGGATCCCTTTGTAGGCTTCTTTTCATATTCAATCACCTTATCTTGTATGATTTTTTTAATCTTTTTAATTCTATCCCTAGTTCTTTTTTTGGGCTCTTTTGCATCCTCCCTAGGCATGATCATTTTGGGTCTCTTTTGCATATGTTCCTTCATAGGGATCTTCTTGGTGGGGGTTATAATGGGGACCTTGGGGGAATATGTTTCCACCTCTATATGTGTTTCTTCAGGGATTCCTTTTTGGCGTTATCTATTTTAGTGAAATATTGGATCATTTTATCAACTTCTTTGTTCATGGAATTCCAATCTTGTATTAGGCCTGCTAGACACTTCTCGACCTCATGAAGCTTATTATTAAACTTTCGTAGCTAATTTTTTTTGTTTTTATCTCTTCTACCAGGGGGTATTTCCTTTCCCCTCAACATCCATCAAGGTGCCTTTGTCCAACAATAATGTTTTAGGTTTGAGAATAGAGAGTTTTAGGGGAGGGTCCCCAACTAAGCTTTTGGAATTGGGGATATCATGGGAAATAATGATTATTAGGTGGTGGGACCTTGAGGTATGGTATTCCATAGAAAAAGACCCATCCAATAGAATCTCCATACAATGAAGGGTTTCGCTATGATTTACCAACAATAGGATAATGCCCTAATGTAGGATGGGATTAGATTCATTGATTTGGTGTGTAAGAGAAATGATTTCTAGGGATTTAAGGAGATAATGGGGAAGGATAATAATATAAATTCAAACCCAAGTTTTCCTTTTCCAAATTTTTGTGCATTAAACTAGGGTTACATACTTATATTGTTCTATTATTTTAGCATAACCTAGTTCATTAAATCAATCTCACATTAGGGTTTCATTTATTTAAGTATAGTTTAAATCTTTGCAAACCAACCCAAATTCAAAAAAAACCCTAACCCTATAAGCTCTTAAGGTTTGTATCCTTTTTTTATTATTTTCATTAGATTCTTTCAATTTTTTAGATTTTATATATTATATTTTAACATCTTTATTCCAATTTGTTTACTATATGCCATCTATAAAAGGTATCTCTTTTCTATTAAGAATAAGTGCTAGACTAAGTGGTAATCCTATTGAGCATATTCATATTCATGTTATCCAAGCCTATAATATGGATAAGGAATATATCATAACTATAGTTATGTATCCTTCACACCCTAATTATGTGGATTTTAATGATAATGCATTTAAAGATGAACATTACAACCAAGATAAAGATGATATACACATTGAGAATTAGGACACCAGCCCTCCACTTAAAAATGATGACATAATTATCAAAAAGGATTAGATATTACAGGGATTTAAATATATAATTTAAGAGCATCCCCTTGACCATTCATAAATATTTTAAGCCATATTAGAAATTAAGAACAAAACAAATAATGGTCAATATTCAAATCCCCTCATTAATAATATTTTTACACCTCTAGTGGGGCCAATTAAACCAACTCAACTAGCATAACCTAAAATTTTAATTCAAAAACCATCATTGACAACTACACCTCTTTTGGTTAGTTTTTATCCTCCATATGTATAATCCCTTATGCACAAGATTAATACTCTATATTCTAAGGTGTTACATCTCAAGAAGGGAAACAATAGGCCATCACATGCCTTGGATTCTAATATTCTCTTACATACACTTTTGGCACATCACATAGTGGAAAATCTCTTTCCATCCAATTTCCTAGCACCTAAGCTGACATTATATGATGGCAAGGGTGACCTAGATTATCATCTCAAAACTTTTTAAGCATCATACTTGGACTATATATCCAAGACAAGCTTATCATGAATTTATTTCCATGAAATTCAAAGGATTATGCCCTACAATGGTTTTATAATTTACCAAATTAATCTATCATAGCATTCAATCCTTTGCATGGCATGTTCTTAGCACATTTCTCCATTAACATCAGTGACAAGATATCATATGCACAAGTGGCACAATTGAAACAAAAGTTAAATGATCCTATCATGGATTATGTCTTATGATATAATACTATATTATCCAAATTGACTAGTCTCTTACCAACATTACATGAAGATATATTATTCAAGAAGTTTTTTACATTTACAAATTTGTACCGCATAGTCAAAGAAAGAGAGTTAAACTCCTATCTATGGGCAACCTCAAGTATACTAGTAGATTAGAATTAACTACTAAGAGTTTAAACAAGCCTCCATATAAGGGAAGGGACACTAAGAATAAGAGTTATCAGAAGGCCACACTCATCACAACTTTAAATCCATCTCCTAGATTAGTTATATCTGCTCCTTCATCATCAAATCTTTACCAACCTTTCAGAGTCACTAGCATGGGTTTTACAACATCTCTTAGAATGCAATGTCATATCTCTCCCTCCCATTAAATAGGTTGATATGAAATAGTCACTTTGAAATAATTATGCTTCTAATGTATTATATAAGTACCACAATGCCATGTAACATAATAAATAGATGCATAAGCCTAAACCATAAAATAGAAGATATAATTGGTGATAATATTATTAATGTGGGCACACCCATAGAGGAAATAGAAGAACAACAAATAAAAGATAAGATACTAAATATATTAATAGATACATTTCTAAAGCAAATAATAAATGAGGTAGGGGTACATCAGGTCTTCACTATATATATTAGGCACATCCTTTACCAACTTCATATCATATAGTCATAGAGGAGACACATCCATATGAAACATTATTGGCATATAACATACTATAGTTACACCTAGAGAACTCATCACATTCTCAGAGTAGGATATTGTAAATGATGATATAGATTTACGTGCACTCTTTATTTGAGCATACATAGATCATCATCCTATCCAGAGTGTTATGTTTGATAATGGTTTAAACATTTTCATGTGCACCATGACACTTGTGTATCATTTGGGTTATTTATATTAGGATATATTCCCCATATTCATAATCATCAGTGGTTCTAGTGGTCACATTCATAGATCCATTAGGGAGATTATGCTTCCATTATACATTAGACCAACACATATATCTACTCAATTCCTAGCAGTACCTAGTGTATGCATGTTTGACATGATATTGGGTAGGCCATAGTTGTAATAGCTCCAATCCATCCCATTTATAGTACATTGATGCCTAAAATATATACATGAAAATTTGGAGGTAAATGTTGATGGTTTCCCATATGAGTATCCTCTACCCATCCCACAGGCAATTCTAGTGTAGTTACTAGTTATAATTCTGACATAGTCACTAGCTATAATTCCAACACCATTACTAGATATTGCATAATTATTAGTTATATCCCAGACTATAGTTCATATGCATAGATCAAGAGTTAAGTAGAGCCACTAGTACAAGTGAGGTCTACTCCTATGGTATCAACATGTACACATACTCTCCCTTGAAGACCATTATTAGAAAGACCACTACATTATAGATATGTTATAGATTATAGAGGACTTTCCTCCACTTAGTTTATGACAAGACTAGTATTATTGGTTTATAGGGGTTCTTAGCATAGGTCACCTATGTAACCTATATCTTCTTCTACCAAATGGGTTCATAAGACCCCTAAAATTCATAGGGCATCATAGTGAGTGCGATAAATTCATAGCATCACTACATATCTAGATATATACATAAATTACTCTACACAATAGATTATGGAATCATAGTTGCCATTTTACATAGAACACATGATCACATTTCCCTTATTTAACACATGTCATGGTGATAGTGAGTCTCCCATGAGGCTCATTAATTAGTATGGTTCCTACCCCCTTTTACATACTTTATTCTCTCTTGCTCCTTATACATGGTTTAATTTCATTTAATTGTACATAGATTATAGCTAGAAAATATAAAAACAATATAACATGTAAAAACACAAAAAAAATAAAATATTACTTAGAAAACACAAAATTTATAGATTATATGCATTTCTATGTTAACATTTCTTATACTTTCTAGACATTACATATGCTAGATATCTTAGTATAGCTATTTTTATCATACATATATGCTTCACTTTTTCTTTTTGAGTGATTGCAGATTACTTACAAGACTCAGGTCCACCACACTGATCTAGACTTGTTCTCAACTACCCACTAGGGGCATAAACACTGATTCAAGTTTATTCATTTGATACATCCACCCACTTAGGGTCATATCATACACAATCTCTATTACCAAGTTCTATCCTTACATTCTTTACATTCTAATGTTCACATTGATATATATTAATATTGATCATTACTAGTTATACTCATATTTTTTGACAACTATCACTAGTTTAGACTCAACATATACACATCCTATCAATTTACACATATTTGTACTACATTAATACATAATTTCATTTATAGATTTCTTAGTTTAGACTTGATTATGTTTCTTATGCTTATTTCATTTTGAGGGCATTTGAATATGCCATTGTTCTTTAGCTCTAGGCCACTTTTACTCATATATGCCTTGGACATGTGCCCATGTCCCTTTGTGTGTACTTTATTTATAGTTTATGTGGATACTTGAACATGTCCTTCTATGTGGATCTAAGCTAACTCATTATTTGTTTTCATATATGGACATTTGAACATGTAGTTATATGTATTATTTCTTAGATTTAGTGACACATGCCCATGTCCCTTATATTTTATCCCCTTGGACTATATTTGCATGCCTCATGTGTTTTGTATGTATGCTTTCTTGTATGCATCTTGGCCATGAAACTTGTCTTTGCTTATGTAGTCATATAAGATATCCAAATTGGTAGTTTGAGTGTGGCTTGAAACACCCATCCATAGGTCATTTTTCCATGCTTTTGTGACCCTTATAGACACCTTTTTGTTCATTACAAATCATATAGAAACTTTCAAATGGTCATTCCACTTCAGATAGATAATATTCCCCATGCCAACCCTATTCCCCTAGGTCCTAAGCCTTTAGGATAGGAGCACCTCATTTTGACTCTAGTTTCCCATAGAGAAGCATCCCATTTTTGGTGGTCTTGTCTATTTGTACTTTGAGCCCCAATGGTTATTTTAATTTGGTCCCTATCCTTAATTAGGTTGACCTAGAGAGAATAAATCTAACCCATAACCAATTATTCCATATAAAATCCCACTCAAATCTCATTTAAAAGGGAGGTGACAAAACTTACAAAGTAAGCAATAATTCAAACAAAGCACTAAGGAAAATTTTCCTATTATTTGCACATAGTCACCTAATAGAGATGTAAACCTAATCAAATCCTCATACCAATCCCTAGCCACCTTAAACACTATCAATTTGGAATTTTCATCCACATAAAACTATTTCATAAAGCACACTATGTGGGATAACTACATATGGCTTGATCTCTCTTTGGAGTAATGCTATATAGGTAGTGTGCCCACACAAGGGGTGTGGATTGCATGTTTAGTACATATTTTACACTAACCCCTCCTTTCTCAAGTGACTTAAATCATTTTATTAAGCATGATGGATGGTTAGGTTCTAAATACAATATCAGCTCCATAGTGATTTTTGTCGACAACTAGCACTTGATTTTTCACATGCACACTCACACAGGCACAATACAACTACCCAAAAAGTTTTGGGTATTTGTGATCGATATGGACAATAGTGGTAGGAATGGAAAACAACATTGGACACCAAAGCATCCACTTTTTGTTGCTCCTATCCTTTCACCCAAAAAAATCTATATTTAGTTTTATAACACATTCCCATTCTTGCATAACCATTTTCAACCTCTGTATCAATCATCTCAGTCTATTTTCTAGCTAAGTTATATTTCTTCTTATTTGTTGCTATTTTTAGAAAGGTGAAAAAAGATAAATAGTTGTAAAAATTAGGAATGTATTTATTTATATATTTTGTAATAATTTATTAATCTAGACCATTAACTTAAATAGGAATAAAACTTCATTATTCCCAAATAAGTAAAATCATTCGGTGAACTTGATTTATTTTGTTTGTGCACAAAAACCCTAGAAACCCTAGGGAAAATTCCTTGCTAGTTTTTAGCAATATGTTTCTTATTTTTTTTAATTAAATAAAATTTCACATAAAATCAAAAATTGATCTCACTTATTTTAAAACATTTATTGAAAAAAATAAGGAGTCCATACTTGGTCCTATCATGTATATGAATGCTGAAGTTTACTATTTGTTAATGAAAATATTCATTCTTTCCCTTTCATCCTTACTTTTGATAATATGGGATGATATTAAGAAATTTATTACTAAACATGTTAAGATCCCTTTCCTTCAAAGCAATTTTTACTTTTCTTTAATACAAGGTTTCATTATTTCTTTTACATACTCTCTCTCTCTCTCTCTCTCTCTCTCTCTCTCTCTCTCTCTCTCTCTCTCTCTCTCTCTCTCTCTCTCTCTCTCTCTCTCTCTCTCTCTCTCTCTCTCTCTCTCTCTCTCTATCTCATGCAAAAAAATTTTGAACTCTATCTTGCTCAACATGTTAGAAATGCCATGTTATAAGTCAAAGTTTTGTATGCATTAGTACAAAGTTCCATGCTCTCTATCCCTTGTTTTCCATCTCTCTTGTTGAATGTTCTTTATAATCATATTGTTATATAAATTATTAATCTAATTACATGCATTTCATACCACATACATGGTTTATACCTAGATGTATCTAATTATTTGGCTAATTTTGAGTATCTCCCTATCACTACTAGACACAAGGAAACACTAGTGGTTATATCTATTTATCTTCCCTTCAAACTTGGTTCACCTAGCTCTTATACCTCACCTACTACCATCTCTATGCATATAGTATTTCATGTGGTACATGATATCACCCAAGTTTATGAAGATAGATAACTTGAATACACCCATGGCTATAGATTTATCACTCAGGTTAGCACCCCTTTTGATACAATTTAATTTCCTCAATGAGTTACAATTCTTCCTCTAGTTGAGATTTAGATATAGTTGAGGCCTCCTTCACCAAAAAATATATTTTATACACTTCCATAGAGGCCTCTCTTAGAGTGATCACTACATCAATGATAGTTTTAAGACTCTAAAAAGTTTCTATCTAAAGTATTCACACCCAAGGCAGTATCATTGAGGTTTCATGACTCTACACATAGAGCACATTTTTTGAGGCTTCTTCTACTACAAGATGGGTACTTAAGAGCCCCATAGTCTCATCCACCACTTAGAGTTACAAGGGGACCACACAGTTGGTTTTCACTATAGATATTTTAGAGTACTTAAAACATACACAACTTATAGAGTCATAGTCTTAGACCTTCATTTATGCTTCATGATCATACATGATCCTTCTCCTTGATATATGATACCATGATAGGGAGTCTCTTATGAGACTCATCAGTTAGTATCATTTCTTCTCAGTCTTTCTTCTACATAATTTCTCATCTTACTTATACATAGTTTATTTTTGATTTTTTTTAATAGTTTCCTTATATTACTTATACATAACATATTTCAAAATATCAAAAATAATATATCATGCCAAGATACAAAAACATTAAAATAACTCAAAACACCAAAATAATTTCAATTATACAAATTATCCATGTGTCACATTTATACTGCCATGATAGACTTACATTTTATTATTCTATGTTATTATTTGTTTATTTATCTACATTACCATGCTTCACTTGATCTTCTTTGAGTGTGTACAGTGACACCTAGATCCTTGATTACTTTACTCTACACATTTATGGGGCATCCTTCTTTTACATTTAAGATATACATCAACATATCTACCCACTAGGGGCATATTTTACATGAATACACAATCCAGGTTATGTCATTCCTACACCACACACTCTAGTTATCATGTTGATGTACATTACCTACTAGCTTACATAGTTAATTATATCGACACTCACTAGTATATAACACTTGTGTACTTATTAGCATCTACCTAGTCTTGTACTACATGTCTTCCATACTTTCACTTATTTCTTTGATCAATTAGATGTGATATTATTTCCAACATTTACATTCCTTCCTTTCTTTATTTGAGTAGCTATATGTGATTTCATTTCTTAGTTCCTATTTTGTTACTTTTGTGTGCCTTAGGACATTTACCAATGTCCTTTGCTTGTATTCCTATATGTGCTTGTGGCCCTCATGCCAATCTTGCCTATTTACAATTTAGATGTATGTGGGAATTTGAACATGACTTATATGCACCCATGTCCCTTTTTTACTTGGGCCCTTGGCCTCTTTTATATGCTTCTTGATTCTTACCTTACATGCTTGTTTTGCTTGTTTTCTTCTCAATTGTTTGTAATGCCATGATCCACATCATGCATTATCTTTACTTATTGGATACCATGATGGACATCATGCTCCATCCTTCCTTTAAAAATAACTAGATTTATAGTCTTAGTTTAGTATACTACACATGTTATTACATCATTACATCTATCTAGGCATACCCCTATTAATCTAACAATCTCTGCTACAAACCATGCTATATCTTGAGACATATTTTATAATATCATTGTTATATCATGTATTTCACAACATAACATACTTATAGGGATATTTCCTTTGAGGGTAATCATTATAGGGTCTTCATTCCTACCCTCATAAGAGGGGGAAACACATAGGGTTTTATCACAAATATTAGATCCCTCTACTGATTAAAAAATTAGTTTTTATAACACTCAAAATATCAATAATAATTCAAAACACATAAAACATACTATAAAAATAAGGATGAACATAGAACACTCATCAAAAATAGTAAAGGACAAGATTTCCCCATTTGGACTACAACACCCTATAGCAAAGTGTCCACTATTTGGCACTCCTATCCAAATAGCTAAAAAACCTAAAATTTTAGAAATAGATAGAAAGGTAAGGTCAATTATAGTTTTTTTATCTGGAGTCTAATTTATATTGGGAAATTTCAATATAGTTTTTCTCATATTATCCAGATATAGGGGGCATCATGCATGGCATAATGGCTCTCACTTCTAATTTTCGGTTAGGTAGTTGGTATAACTTCCAAATCATAATCCATGTTACAAACGCCAGTGATTGGGGGAAATGTATGTAGTATATTTACCTTATTTTCTTTCTAATTCATTGTATTACCTATGTATTATTAGTAGTCATGTGCCTTACTCTATCTGCAAGTGATTGGCATCATTTTGGAGTGGCTTTCATATAAGCCTAGTTCTCAATTTTGGAGTGGATTTTATATAAGCCTAATCTCCACCTTTCAGAGTGGCCAAGATTGGCCTAGTTATCAGTACACATTTGACTATACATGCCACATTGTCAAAATATAGAGCATTCATGGGCTTCATGAGCCATCTCATATGACACACATTCATACCATTATTAATTCATATTTCATACTTAGTGAGTACTAATGGAGCCAAAGGACTAGCTAGCCTTTGTATTCTTGAGCCACCTACTTAGAGGGATTGGACACATAGTCCAAACATTGATTAACACACACATGATCACATAGCTTTACTACATAGTGGGAGATGATGGAGCTAAAGGGCCAACCTTTGTATTCTTGAGCCACCCTTAGATAATTTAGCACTCAAATTTGTTCATGATATTACTCTTAGTAAAACACATACTCAACATCAATCAACATCACAATATATTTTGCATTAGTTCACATACTTGATGAGGTGTATTCATTACTTTCCCTTCCTCTCTCTTTTACCCAACCTTTGTATATTCTTATTTTAGACATAATGTGTGTAGTAAGAAATAATCTACTCCTTTTTTTCTCTTGTAGATTTACAATTCATGTTATCATCTCTATATGCACATTCAACATCACACATCTTCATGGGCTTCACCCTTATAGGTAAGTTCAAGTACACTGTCTATTTTTCTTTTATCCTAGTTTTTCACTATCCTTCATCTCTAAAATAAAATAGGGGATAATTTAGTCATATAAAATGTCTAAATTTGTAGTTTGAGTGTGGCTTATGACACCCCATCCATAGGTACTTTTGGCATGCTCTTACAACCCTTATAGACACCTTTTTTATCATTACCAATATTCTAAAACCTTATGAATGGTCATTCCACCTCAGCCAGATAGTACTCCCCATGCTAATCTTGTTCCCCTAGGTCCCAATCCTATAGGACAAGAGTGATCCATTTGGACTATAGCACCCCATAAATAAGCGTCCCATTTTTAGTGGTCCTTTCCAGTTGCACTTTGATCCCTAGTGGTCATTTTCATCTAGTCCCTATCTTTACTTAGATCAGCCTAACATGAATAAATCTAACCCATGACTAATTGTTCCCTATAAAAGCCCACTCAAAGATAATTTACAAGATAGGTGAAAAGACTTACAAAGAAAGCAATAATTTAAACAAATAACTAAGGCAAACTTTTTATTCTTTGTATAGAGTCACCTAACATAGTTGCAAACCTAATCAAATCCTCATACTAGTCCCTAACCACCTCAAACACTATCAATTTGGAATTTAAATCTACATCACACTATTGCAAAAAGCACACTAGCTGGGATAACTACATATGGCTTGATCGCTCTTCAGAGTATTGGTATGTAGGAAATGTTCCCACACAAGGGGTGTGGATTACATGTTCAGTACATCTTTCACACTACACCCTTTCTCAAGTGACTTAAATGCCATTTTATTAAGCATGATGGAGGGTTAGGGTTTGAAGATAAAATCAGCTCTTTCCATTGACAACCAATTCTTGATTTTTCATAGACACACTCACATAGGCACAATATAACTACCTAGAAAGTTTTTAGTCTATGTGATTAGTTTGGACAATAATGGTAGGAATGGATAATAACACTATACAACAAAGCATCAACTTTTTGATGATCCTATCCTTTTACCCAATGAAAGCCAAATTCAAGTTTATGACACCTTTCCAATCCTACAAAGCCATTTTCAACCTCTGTATCAACCATCTTTTTCTATTTTCTAGCTAAGTGATATTTCTTATTATTTATTTCTATTTTTAGAAAGGTGAAAAAGACAAACAATTGCATAAATTAGGACTATATTTATTGCTATATTTTATACTAATTTATTAATATAAAACCTTAAATAAAATAGAAATAAAACTCCATTATTCCTAAATAAGTTAAATCATCTTCTTACACATACCAATTTTTAACTCCATGAGGGACCTCATGCATCTACCCTTCCTACTTGGGTGTCTTGATGAACATCATGCACTATCCCCTTAGGTGGCTACTTATATTTATTATTATAAACATTTATTACATCTATCTTAACACCCTTGTGTAATGATAGATACAACACAAATTTTAATTTACATAATTATGCTCAGATTCTCTTACATTTCAATATCATGTTTACACATTGTATTGGATTATCACATAATTATCATATAGGCTCCAACTAACACACTTTGTAGAGTTTTTTTTTTTTTTTTTTTTTTGAGTATAGTTATTATATATGTAAACTACCCTCAAAAGAGGGGGAATTAACATGGGTTTGTCATAGAGATAAGAATCCTACATTTTTATTCACATATCATTTTTATCACACATGCTTAGTTTTAGGAAATTAGACACAAGTTAGACAGAATAAAAAATAGACACTCAAAAAGTAGTTTAATCATCCAAATTTCAATCTAGATAGACATTATCACCTAGAATGGGACATTAGATCCACATGACACTAACATCCAAGACATGGCACTACTATGCAATATCCCTTATTTTATGGAATCACAAATTAGCTAGAATAGTACAATAGGTACAATAAAAATTTGTATAGATATAACTATAAGTTTGATAGTTATGTTAAGATTTTACTTAGATACACTCATTTTAGATCATAGTCATATCAATTAATAATATTGGGGGCATCATACATGGCATGATGACTCCCAAATTTAGTTTAAATACACAAATACACTTGTTACAACTTAGTCTAGAATCAATTTACTTATATATCATATTGAAGACATATGCACAACACATAGTTTCCATATGCTCAAATTTACATAAGTTGATCATATGGAATGATAAGATCCATGTCATTATATATTTTTTATACACTTGAGATAATATTCCAAGTTGTCACTAGTTTCACGACTTACCCAATCTATAGTGGTTGGTATTCTCAAGTGGCCTAGAGCCACCTAATGTACTTGAGTGATTGTAGAGTTGATATGCATAGTTAGATATACCAAATTATATATTTTTATCACTTTATATATTTTATTTTATGTAAAAAAGACACATGGGTGGTCAATAATGGATTCATATCCTACTTGAGTTATTGATCCACCTAAATGAGAGGGTTAGACACACTTACAGTCTAATTGAAGCTTATTCATAGGTCATTATCCACTAAGGGTGGGTAATGATGGAGTCAAAATTGGATTGAGTTCTTGAGATAACCATATATGATTAATGAGAAAGCTATCAGATTAGTATAATATATTCAACAATTTAACCATTATGTACATGCACACACACACACAGGTTGTCACTATGTTCATGCATTGGTTCACATACCTAATAAGGTGTATTTCTTCATTTCTTCCTTCTTATCTCTTTAATCATTTCTACTTAGTTACTTTATTCAGCATAGTCTTTTACTTTTGATATCTATTAAGGATTTATTTATGCATGTTTCATTTTAGTTCATGCTTTAGATCATGCTTCAAATATGTAAACCGAGATTCACATACTTAGACTCAGCTACACAAGTTTCACTTTTAGGTAAGCATAGGTATGCTTCTTTTTCCTTTATACTAGTCATTTCAATTTGTAGCATTTTTAGCTTAAGGGGGGGAATTTAATCACCTAAAAGTGTTATTTAGATTATAAGAGTGTTGATTGAGATAACTTAGCCTTAAATGTATCCTAGACAATTTATCACACTTTTCCAACCATTATGCAGAACACAAACATCTCTAGTCAACCAAAACACATTCTTAAACCTATATTCCTAGTTCTTAGCTCTTCATGTCTATCATCTTGTCAAATAGACACTTGTGACACATTAAAGACACTATAACCACATGGCACTAGTGTCCCTTTCCCTAAATCTCATGAATGAATACATTTTCAAATGTGTAACCCTCCTAAGATCAACCTAAGCACATTTTATTATCTGCACAAGCTATGAAACACCATAAATATAATATTATTATACATATACTAAGGAGATGAAAAATATATGAAAAAACTTATTTAAACAATAAATAATTTGAAAAAAATCAAGGTTGTTAATCCCTATTCTACCCTACTCCTACATACTACCATCTACAACTACACTAAGACTAGATTTCAAAGATTGCCAATCTCAAGCACACTCAAGGCATTGAAGACCACTATCATTATATCATTCACTTTCACTTACACCAAGAACTAGGTGTGATATCTACATAGATCTTGATCCCTTCTCAGAGTATTGGTATGTAGGTAACTATCTTCATATCAGGGTGTTGAGGATGTCCAACCTATCCTACTAATGAACACACATTTTCATCTCATGCCATAATTACATGAAGGGTTAGGGTTTAAAAATTAAATCATATATTAATATCACAATACAAAGTTCCAAATTTCATGCACATAGGAATAAAATCCAAAAACATAGGTGCAAGTGCTCCAAAATTTAGGAATAGTCCTGCAAAGAGGACACTAGAACCATTTTAAATACACTAGAGCCACATGGTGCTATTTTCCAAGTGGGGCACTACTATCCAAGGAATAATATAACTTAGGGACCCTATTAATGACATTAAAACCTATTTTTAACTCAATTTTCAACATCCAAATATTCTATGGTAGTTATTTTCCAAATAAGTCTCTATTTACACATATTTATTACGTTTTTTAGAAATTCAAAGCAAGTTAGATTATGTAACAATATTACATGTTATTTCACTTATTTATACAATTCATTCCTTTAATATAACTTAGCATTTACATTAGTAAAACCCTAAAAGGTTAAAACATATGGTTTAAGGTTCGTTTAGTGCAAATGACCCTAATAGATTACATCTTGCATTTTCTCTTCACTCCAATGGGATTCACCTTCATTGGATATTACACCAAGGTATTACTCACCTTTTTGACCTATTAAACTCTCCACATTACTCTGGCTTACACTTCTAGGCTTCTAAGTTCACATTCAGCCTTCTTGGGTACTACGCCTTGAGTTTGATCTATTTTAAGTTGATTTGTTTTTATATACTTATCCTAGTAGTATGAACACCTTTTTCACACTCTCTTTACCTAAAAAACCTTATAACACCTCAACCATCCTATATGTATGTGATAGGCTTGTAAATGATGCTATAGGCCATTTGAGCCCAATTCATGATAAACTATTTATTTTACATGGTTTGACCCTAATAACATATGTGTATTTTATCTCATAACCTCCCCCATGATCACCATGATATCTTTTCACCCTTTTAACATTTCACTTTTCATCATAAATTTACCTTTTCTAAATTTTTCCCATGATCGGCCTATAGGTGATAGCCTGAGTTTATTAAATGGTGGGTTTTGAAGTTTGAATTTATTGATTTAGGCTTGGTTTTCCTATTAATCCCATAAAATTTAGGAACTTTAATACACCTTTATTCTACCTTTTAAACTCTTTTAACTTCCTTTCAACACTATACCATTAGTGTTATCTTCCTTTTTTACACCAAGGTCTGTATGTTCTCGTTAGGCCTAGACTACTAATTTGAAATGAAAACATATTCAAACCAAGACTTAGTAGATGAATAATATAAATTAGATGTAATGGACATGTTTATATCATTATGGGAATGTGAAACCAATCCCATATTTGTTTCTCCAAGTTGGAAGACATAACATCATTGTTCTCCTAGACCTCAAAAGCCTTGAATCCTCTTATGTCTAATAATGTAACATGCTTATGATCTTCTATCAATATAGGATTTTTCAAAAATCCAAATAATTACATTCCCTCTTCATATTAAATTCATTTATTAAAACCTTTGTCTTCATGAAAAACTTGTTCATTCATTACCCATCTCATTGACATAATCTTGTAGGTGTTCTTTGATATGTAATGATCATTTTAGCACTTTCTTGACCTTCTCGTAACATCTTAACATTTTATAATTATTTATATGGGATTACTTAGCCTTGTGAAAACTTTATAAACCCTCAAATCACTATAAAAATAGTCTCTCTTACTTTAGTTTACATCAATCCAAAGTTAGACCTATATATGACTATTTTAGGCGTAGAACATCTCTTTCTCCCATTCTATAACTAAGCTCATTTCCTTAAATTATAAAATTCCAATTGGGTTGAAGTTCACCCTTTTCATTAAGGCCCTTCTCACTAATAGAACATACAATAAATATCAAACACTTTAAATTTCATGTGTAGACCTATAAATTGTTGGCATACTTATGGATATATTAGTCTTCCCAAAGTAGACCTTTATCCTTAAAATAAATTGGAAGGGTTAGGATGATATGACCAAGGATTCTCATTAACATGATCAATAAAATGTGGTTATATGATGTGATCATCAATATGACCTTATAATGCATTGAAATCTTGTTTAGTGGTGACATACATGCATTCATCTATACATTCAAGAAACATAAATATTTGATAAAGAGAATCAAGGCTCAAACCTTCATGACCTATTATCTATCACTTTAAGTGATTTATAATAGGACTTATTTATTGATAGAAATTTTATTTTAGACTATTGAAGTGAGGAAAACCCAAAACAATTAAAAAAACTTCTAGGAGTTCATTAAAGCATGCCTACCACTAACTCAAACTAAATATTTTACTTCATGTAGACTTGTACATGGTAAGAAAATGTTGGAGAATGATGGAAGAGGATAAATTGGGTCTTTCATGACATTATACAATCATATCCATGCATTCATTAATATTCAAAACTCTGTATTTGAATAAAATTGACCATATGAGTTTTAAGAGGGTTTAAGAGCTCCTTATACTCTTAAAAATGGTTCATAATACACGTGACCTACATCTGAGAACTATTTCCACTATTTGGAAGGGCATAAAGTTATATTAAATTCCCAAAGATAATTAAAATATATCTTCTCTTTCCTTAATGAACTAATTGCAAACAACTGGACTCTCTTAGGCTACCAAAAAGCTCAATATAGGAGAAAAATAGGTTTTTGCCTTCTTTGGGCCTATAAATGCTTCCAAAACCTGATATTGCATCTAAAAACCCCTAAGTAAGTTGACATGATCATCACATAATGATTAACTCCTTCCTTTAATGTTGAGATCTGATTGTATATGCCTTAACAAATATATTTCAATGTTATAATTCATTCTCTTACCATTTTGTTTGTTGCACCAACATTTATACATTGCATTGACTTGGATAAACATGTGTAAGGATGAAAACACCTTGACATATATTTTAAACACATTATAGGCCTCAAAATTCATTTGATACTTCTAGTTTTCAAAAATAATCATTACCTTAATTTCTCTAAATCTACCTTAACTTTTCCAAACACCTAAACAAGACATTCTTGGAGGGGATAGATGACAAGATAGACCCTCGAATCACTCTCTTAGACCTTGAAAGATGCCTTAATCTGACAATCACTTGAAAAACACCTTCTTATGATAAAATATAAATAATTTACCAAGACCAAAAGTCTCAGAATGCTAATAATAAGGTTAGGCAAGAATACAAGTAAAGTTCTGAATTGTCCTTACCTACGATAGCCAATTTTGGCTAATAGAAACAAATCAAGTATAATTTCAACATGTTTGTATTTACTTTAGAATACTAGAAACCATCCTATCTGATAGAGATACAAGGTTCTAAATCAATTTATGTAAAGTTTTTTAGTTTATTCTAGATACAAAGCTCAATAAATATACTTCCTTTCATAGAAACCTGATGGACATACATAACTGATAAATAAGATGATAGTGAACCTTTTGAGAGTATGTAATTTAAAAAATAAACACACTTGGGATGAAATCTTACCTTTTATTTAGCATAGATATAATATAAATCTATGTAGCTCTACTACATATAACCCTTTTTAGGTTTACTTAGGTTTCAAACCTATATCACCCATCAACAAAGCTTATCCTATTATACCATAAAAATGTCAACTCCTTCAGCTTAAAATGAAGTTGAAAAAGATGTTATATTCATTGAGCACATCTATCACATTCATTAAGAGAAAATAATTTTATAATAGCATAATGTGTAATTGTAGTCATATAAAATGTCCAAATTGGTAGTTTGACTCTGGCTTATGACACCCAATCCATCGGTGACCCTTATAAACACTTTTTTACTAATTACCAATCATCTAAAACCTTCTTTGTGGTCATTCCACTTTAACTAGATAGTATTTCCCATAATAATCACATTCCCCTAGGTCTTGAGCTTGTAGGACAGGAGTGCCCCGTTTAGACTATAGCACTAGACACCAAAGCGTCCCATTTTTGGTGTTCCTATCCATTTTCACTTTGATCCCAAATGGTCATTTTCATCTAGTTCTTATCCTCAATTAGGTTGGCCTAGCATAGATGCATCTGACTCATGACCAATTGTCCCCTATAAAAGACCACTCAAAGATCATTTATAAGGGAGGTGAAAAAACCTACAAAGAAAGAAAGAATGCAAACAAATCACTAAGATAAACTTTCCTATTCTCTACACAGTCACCTAACACAACTGCAAACATACTCAAATCCTCATGCCAATCCTTAGCCACCTCAAACACTATCAATTTGGAATTTGCATTTGCATCAAACTATTACACAAAACACATTAGGTGGGAGAACTACATATGGCTTGATCCTTCTTTAGAGTATTGGTGTGTAGGTAGTGTGCCTACACAAGTGTGTGGAGTGCACATTCAATAAATCTTACACACTAACCCTCCCTCTCTCTAAAGTGACTCAAATGTCATTTTATCAAGCATGATAGAAGGTTATGTTTTGAAGACAAAAATCAGATCCACAATGAATTATGTTAATAGCCAATGCTTTATTTTTCATAGGCATGCTCACAGAGGCACACTATAACTACCCAAAAAGTTTTAGGTCTTTGTGATTCGTTTGGACAATAATGGAAGGAAAAAATAATAACACTAAATACCAAAGAAACTACTTTTTGATGCTTATGTTCTTTCACTGAATGAAATCTAGATTCAAGTTCAAGACACCTTCCCAATCCTACATAGTAGTTTTCAACCTCTGTATCATCCATATCAACCTATTTTCTAGCTAAGTTATATTTATTCTTATTTATTATTAGTTTTATAAAGGTGAAAAAGATAAATAATTACACAAATTAGGACTATATTTATTTTAATATTCTATATTGATTTATTAATCTAGATCCTTAACTAAAATAGGAATAAAACTCCATTATTCCCAAACAAGTTAAATCATTTGTTGAACCTGACTTACTTTATTTATGCACAAAAACCCTAGAAACTCTAGGGAAAATTGCTTATTGATTTTAGCAATATTCTTTTGATTCTCCTACATATATAAATTATAATTTCACATTTAATCTTTAAAATTCACCATAGTAATTTTAAAAATCATTTCTTTCAAACCCTAGTAGAATATACTAGGTATTGATGCTTTTGAGGTATTACCTTACATATTAGTGAGTTTTATATCCTTTTTATGCATATTCTTGTTTGTTGTTTTTAGGACTTTACATTTCCTTTATTTATTACTTTCCTTCCATTGGATTTTTCTTATTACAACTTATTACAAAAAATTAAATACACTTTTGCTTTATTTCCCTACTTTAACAATGGCCCAATATACCATCTTTGACTAAATTAATAAGAGGTAAATTCAAGACCTTTTAACTAAAAATCCTAATATGAAATATGATGTACTTAAAATAATACAAGAAAAAAAAAACAAAAATCAAACAATGGTCAATCCTCTCAAACTATAGAAAAACTAGTTGAAAATGACACTACATGGGTAACTATATCTCAGCAACCCCCGATAGCATCCCAACCTTCATATGTGGCACCACTAGTTATGACTAGTACATCTTCACCTCTTGATGTGGCTACCCTTGTGAGATAGATTAAATATCTTCAATCCAAGGTGATACATCTTGATCAAGGTACCTCTAGACTAACACAAGATTTGGACTCTTTTGCTCTACTTCATACACCATTAGCATGCCATATTACTTCTACACCCTTACCACTAGGTTTTGTTCAACCCAAGCTCACTATATATGATGGAAAGGGTGATCTAGAGACAAAATTGAGAGATTTTCATGTAACATGATTGGACTATGTGTTAAATGACTAGTTACTAACCAATCTATTTCCATGAAGTTTTAAGGATTATGCTCTATAGTGGTTTTATAGTCTACCAAATTGGTCAGTCAAAGCATTAAATCCTTTAACTAATATGTTCCTAGCTCATTTCAGCACTAACATATGTGACAAGGTTTATTATACCCAAGTTGCATACTAAAACAAAGGTCAAATGAGCATCTCACAAATTATGATCTTAGATATAAGACTATCTTAGCTAGAATGACTAGCCTCATGGCTGATCAAGAATTACAAGATCTCTTCAAATAGAGTCTTTTGCCAGCTTTGCATGAGTAAATAATGTTTAAAATTTTTTCTTCCTTCACTAAGTTATGTCATAAACTAAAGGAAAGGGAATTCAAATGACTTTTAATGGGAAAAGTCAAGCACACAAGCATATAAAAAAATAACAAGAGTAATAGTAAAGTCCCATACAAAGTAAATGTTAATGATAAAAAAAGTCAAAATTAACCTATAATTAATGTGGCTTCAAATCCCCCTCATCAAGTGGTTTTATCAACACCTCCTCAATTAGCCTTTACCAATCTACCAATATCTCCAGCTAGAGTCTTAAAACAACTATTAAAATGTAATGTCCTATCTTTTCCTCTTATTTAAGAAGTTGATACGACAAAGCCTCTTCTACATGGATATGATCAGAATGCATTCTAATATTTTCATAAGGAAATAAGCCATACAATGAATAAATTCATCAATTTTAGACACAAGATATAGGACATGATAGATGATAACCTTATTGATCTTGGCACTTTAGTTGAGCCTCCTTATGTAAAGAAAACATAGGACAAGGATCTAAACATTTTCTTAGATCCTTTCCCATAACATTCTAAATAAGAGATAGGGGCCACATTAGGTGTTCACTATGCATATCATGCACACCCTCTACTAGCTATTTACCAAGAATCTTTAGTTGAGTCACATCCTTTAAGCAACATGATTGGTGTGTATAATTCCAAAGTTCTAGCTAGACCTTCAATCTCCTTATCAAATCAAGAGATATTTGAGAATGATTTGGATAACTATGCACTCTTTATTAGAGCCTACATTGATCACTATCCCATTCATAGTGATCTCATAGACAATGGATCTAATGTGAACATGTGTACTATGACATTACTTTAGCATTTGGAATATTCATAGTAGGATATCACCTTAATGGACATAGTTATTAGTGGATTCAATGGGCACATACAAATTTTATTGGGTGAGATTGTACTTCCTTTATAGGTTTGTCTAGTACATGTGGCCACACCATTTACTATTATTCTTAGTGTAACAATCTTTAACATGTTATTTGGTTGACCATGGATCTATAATCTTCATGTAATACCTTCTAAAGTTCACCGATGTATGAAATACATTCATGCTAATCAGGTTATTATAGTTGCTGGAGTTCTATATGAGTTACCACTCCCCACTTTAGAGTCATCTCTACTCTGTAGTCACCAATTTTAGATCCTCCACTATTTATAGTTCTTCCTTCAATTGAGATTTCTACATAGTCAAGGCCTCCCTCACTAGTATAAAGAGTTTATACACTTCCACAAACACCTCTTTTAGAGAGACTACCACAACAGTTATAATTTTAAGACTCTAGATAGTTTCCATTTATAGTATTCACACCTAGGGTAGTATTATTGATGTGTAATTCTTATACATATTTTTAGAGAGCTTATTCTACTACCATATGGGTCCCTAAGAGCTCCATAGTTACAGATAATTATTAGAGTTACAGAGGGACCCCATAGTTTTCATTATAGAGATTTTAGAGTACTTATAGCATACATAGCTTTTAAAGTCACAGTCTCAACCCTTCCATAAAGCTTTATGATCATGCATGATCCATCTCCTTGATATAAGACACCATGATAGAGAGTCTCTTGTGAGACTCATCGATTAGTATCATTTCTTCTCAGTCTTTCTTCTATATAGTTTCTCTCTACTTGCTGGTATATAATTTCTTATCTTACTTGTACATATTTTCCTTATGATTAATTATAAATATCTTATTTTAAAATACAAAAATTAATATAATATTTCAAAATACCAAAAATAATGTAACATGTCAAAATACAAAAACATTCAAATAACTAAAAACACCAAAAAAATTTCAATTGTATGAATTATCCATGTTTTGCATTTCTACTACCATGCTATACCTACATTTTTCTATTCTATGTTATTGTTTATCCATTTATCTATATTACCATGCTTCACTTGATCTTCTTTGATTGTGTGTAGTGACACCTAGATCTTTGATTGCTTCACTCTACCTATTGAGGGGCATCCTACTTTTACATTTGAGACATACATCGACATATCTACCCATCAGGGGTATCTTCTACATGACTACACCATCCA
>JARHVA010008058.1:332500-560000 GCA_037957365.1 Torreya grandis | reverse complement strand
GATATTTTTATAACATCTACTACTAATTTATATTTCTCATTACTTTCCTACAACTTTTTCCTTACTCCTTACAACTGCTTCATATGCTCTACAAATTCTTCTACATCATCACTAATTCGATCTTCAATTGGTAATTGTACCAAATCTAAAATATCCATAGGATTTCTCCCATAAATTTTTTCAAATGTTTATTTTCCTATTGATATATTCACTAAACTGTTATATGCAAACTCAGCTTGTAGTAAATCTAAGTCCCATTATTTGGGTTTCTCTCCCACTACGCATCTCAAAAAAATTCTCAAGATCCTATTCAAAACTTATATCTATACATCTATTTGTGGGTAATATGCACTAATCAAATGTATCTTGGTACCCATATTCTTCCACAAAGTCCTCCAAAAATGACTTAGAAATTTCATGTCCCTATCTAAAATAATAGTTTTTGGAACACCATGTAATCTCACAATATCCTTAAAAAATAATTATGCAACTCTAATGGCATCATTTATTTTATTACATTCAATTAAATGAACCATCTTATGAAATATTTTTACAACAACAAAAATTGAATAATTACCTCTCTATGTGTTTGGTAATCCTAACACAAAATCCATACTCAAATATATCCATGGTCCTATTAGAATCGATAATGGCATGTATAATCTATTATTTTGTGCATGTCCTTTATCCACTTGACATATTATGCACCTTGAAACATACCTTGTCACATATCTCTTCATCTTTGGCCAAAAATACATTCCTCGACCAAATCTATTATCTTCATCTTACCAAAATGTCTACCCAAACCACCACTATGTAATTCTCTTATTATGTTGTCTCATAGAGACCCAACTAGAATGCATAATTATTTCCCTTTGAAGAGATAACTTTCATGTATAATATACTCATCATAAATAACATCTATCCCACTAGTTAATGTATTCCTACACTACTCAATTACCTTGACAAAATATGTATTAGTATTATATTATTATTTTATAGAATCAAATCCAACTACTTCACTCACTATAGTAGTTAATAATATTACCCTCATACTTAATGCATCAGCTAAGTAATTCTATATTCTTTATTTATGATTCAACATAAAATTATATCCTTACAAGAAATAAACCCACTTTTCATGCCTAATATTCAACTTCTTTTATGTATTCATGTACTTAAAATCCTCATGATCTATAAATAGGATAAACTCCTTAGGCACCAGGTAATGCCTCCAATGTCTTAATGCTTATACAATTTCATAAGGTTCAACATCATAAGTATAATAATTAGTTATTACCTCATTCAATCTCTTAATGAAATAATCTATTGGCTTTCCTTCTTAACTCAAAACATCACCAATTCTCATAAATGAAGCATCACAATCAACCTCAGGCACTTTGTTAAAATTTGGTAATGTTAAAATTAGTCTTTCTATGATCTTATTAAAAAATTCAAAGATTTTTTTGGCTTCTCTAATCCATGGAAATTCATTCTGTCTTATGTGATCTGTTATTGGTGTCATAATACTACTAAATTTTTTAATAATTTTTCATTAAAAAGTTGATAAACCATGGAAAATTCTTACCTATATAACACTTTTTGGAATAGGCCACTCAAAAATATCCTTTATATTTTCTTCATCCATTCCCATACCATCTTTTTAAATGACAAATTCTAGGAATACTAAATTTTTATTCATAAATCTGCACTTCTTCAAATTTGCATACAACTTTTTCTTTCTTAAAAAATATAGTACCATTCTCAAATGTTGTAAGTGTTCTTTTTTATTCTTACTAAATATTTAAAATATCATCAAAATAAATAACCAAAAACTTACCAATATATTCTCATAACATTGTATTCATCACCCTCATAAATATGCTAGGTACATTAGATAATCCAAAGGGCATCACCATCCACTCACATAAGCCATCCCTAGTCTGGAATGTATTTTTCCACTCATCTCATTCATGAATTTTAATATGATAATAACCAATCCTTAGATAAATCTTGGTAAAATATTTTTCTCCTATAAGCACATCCATCATATCATCAAAACTAGGTATAGAAAATCTATATTTGATTGTAATTTTATTTACTGCTTTACTATCCACACATATTCTCCATCCTCCATATTTATTTGGAGTTATTAAAGCTAGAGATGCACATGGACTCATACTCTCCCTTATCACCTTTTTCATTATCAGTTTAGTAACATGTTTATTTAATTTTTCATGTTCTATTGGACTCATATTATAAGCTTCTTGATTGGGTAGAGCTGATCCTAAAATTAAATCAATGTGATGTTAAATATCTCTCTTCAGTGGTAAACCATATGGTAAATCATCATGAATAAAATATGTATATTATTTAAACACTCTTTCTACTAATATTAGTGTTTTTACCATTCTTGTCTATTCATTATTTGCTACTAATACATAACAACTTTATATCTTGGATAAATTCTTTAGTAGAGAGCATGTTTTTTGTCTTCTCTTCTTTTTTAAGTGGTAAAAAAATTACCATTGTACCAACTTTCCAGAAAGTTTATGTTTTCTTTGCTTCATCATGAATTACTTTCTTTTCAAATTTCCATGGTCTTCTTAATAACATATGACATGCATATATCAGAATAACATCACACCATATTTCATCATTATAACTTTTCCCTATAGAAAACTTGATTAAAAATATTTTATCTATTGTAACTTCATTCCATTTATTAAACCATGAAATGCGACAAGGATTAAGATGTTTTTCACATTATAAATTTATTTTCTTTATGATTTCTTTAGAAACCATATTTTCACAACTACCACCATCTATAATTACTTTACATATCTTTCCACCTGAAGTAAATCTTGTTCAAAAAATATTTGATCACAACCATGCATTACCACCTTATTTATTCTTCACTTGTTCCTTCCTTGGAGTGATCATTATTATTATCATGATATTATCTCCAACATCTACTGATGTAACTTTGGTATTTTCATCTTCTATCTCAGCCTCAACTAGATTCACTCTTGGGTGATCTTTTTACCTCATTTTTTTATCTTGATAGTGTGGACACTCAAATGATTTGTTCCCTTCTCCACATCTATAATAAACATAAGATATTCTTTGATTAAAAACCCATCCTCTAGCAACATCATAACCTCATCCTCTCTGAAATCTTCTTCCTCTTTATTGGTATTGAAACCCTTGCCTATTATCATCTTGCCTTTCTGCACCATGTTATGATTCACCTCTATTGGTATTATACCCACCTTTTGTGGTATTAAAACCACCTCATCCCCTATTTAGAGGATATCCTCCTCTTCCTGGACCAAGAGACATTCTTTAGAAATTTTGTCTATTTTGTTTTTTTTCTACCTTCAAAGATAATTGATAAGCCTCATGTATGTAAAGTATTATATGCATGATTAACTCATCTTGAATAAAAAATTTCAAACCATTTACATACATTGAAGCCATTTACTCTTTTATTTCATCATGTTTCACTCATATAGAAAGATTATAAAACTCATCTGTATACTCTTGTATATTATGATATTTTGCCTCAAATTCTAAGATCTTCTATATAGGGTTTGTGAATAATACATAGGAAGAAATTTATCTCTTAGCTTTTTATTCATCTTTTTCTATAAATTAATCATCTATTTACCTTTTCTTTGTCTCTCTTTCTGTAGGTGATCCCACCAAATCATTGCATGACCTTTCAACTTCATGCATGCAAAAATTACCTTATTATATTTTATTATAGTCTTCCACTCAAATAATTTATCCATGTTATTTACTCAATATATCAAATCATCTAGTATTAAAATTCCCCCATTACTTAGAATATTAACCTTGATTCCTTCATTTATTCCTTCTAAAGATTGAACCATCCTCTCTTCCATCGATTGTGGTTGCTCCTATTATTATTCTTCTTGCTGAACTTCTTCATCATGATTTGTGTCCTCATCATTACCAACTTGTCCTCTTTTGTAGTTAGTCTATTTAATTTATTCAATATGTCCTCATCCTCTCACCATTTATTACTCCTCAAGGATTCAAACTTGCTTTGATACTAGATAATATACCAGAAAACTATCAAGATAATAATTATTAATAGGTAAATCTTTTTATTGATTTGTATTGATTAAATTTCAATAATTAAAAACCCAAACCATGCATAAGTAATTCTCAACTCAGAAATATATTTGGCATGTAAAAATTTAAAAACAAAATCTAAAAAAATTGGCTATTTTTAGCTTCTACTATTTATAGTAAGTTTTGCATGCAAGTGCATGAAACTCTAATTTTTTTAAAAAATATTATAAATGCTAAATTTATCCTATAATATTAAATTAAATTGAATTTGATGTTCGGTCCTAAAAATAGAAAATTTATAAAAAAAATCATTAAATGGTGATTTTGGACCCTCAAATGATCACATGTGGCCTCTTAAAAATATTAAAATCAACTCTAACTACATAGGTTAGCTTAGGATAGAATATAAATTTTTTATATGGTTGTTTTTGCATGTGGAAGATCTTAAACAAAGCTATAGGTCAAAATTTATGGCCTCCAAAAGGTTGGCCTATTTTTTCTACATTATTCTCCTTTGGTTAAAAATAACTCAGCTCCTATGAGTTGCCTTGATTATACTGCTACCATTTTTCTTTATCAATATTATTCATATCCCATTCTATAATCCAATATTTTTCTTCTTGTTGTAATCCTTCCAACTACACCAAATATTTTTTATAATTCCCTTTCCTAGTGTTCACTATCTTCATATCCAAAACCTATACTATTTTTCCTTCTTCTTTAGAACTTACTATTCCCAATTCACTTCTTTATTTTCATCACCTTAACCATATTATCCATGGAATTAATATAAATATTAAACATTAAATACTAGAGAGAGATCAAAATTCTATGGTAAACTCACTTCATGAGCATTGCCATTGATTTTGTTCACAATTTTGCATTGTCAAATTTTCTTGTACTTCAACTTGTTGTACGTGCCTTTTGGAAATCTTTATTTCCTAAAGTAATCCACTAAAAACTCTCCTTCTACCAGCTCTCCTTAAAATACCTTAGATATTCTTCTGACATTTACTACTACTTTATATTTATAATTACTTTCTTGTAGCTTTATTTTTACTCCTTGCAACTATTGCATATGCCCTACAAATGGTTCTGCATCATCACTAATTTGATCTATAATTTGTAATTGTACCAAATATAAAATACCTATAGGATTTATCCCATAAAATTTTTGAAATGGTAATTTTCTTGTTTATCTAATCACTAAACTATTATATGAAAAAATAACTTATAGTATAGCCAAGTCCCATTGTTTAGGATTCTCTCCCACTATGTATCTCAACAAATTTTCCAAGCTCCTACTCACAACTTCAATCTGTCCATCTATTTATGGGTGATATGCACTACTAAATTATAGCTTAATACACATCTTCTTCCATAAATTCCTCAAAAATTGACTTAAAATCTTTGTGTCCCTATCTAAAGTAATAGTTTTTGGAACACCATGCAATCTCATAATATCCTTAAAAAAATAATTATGTAACTCTAGTGGAATCATTAGTTTTATTACATATAATTAAATGAACCATCTTATAAAATATTTATACAACAATAAAAATTGAATTATTGCCTCTCTATGTGTTTGTTAATCCCAGCACAAAATCCATACTCAAATCTATCCATGTCTTCTTAGAACTATTAATGGTATCTGTAATCCAATATTTTATGCATGTTCTTTAACCACCTGACATATTTTACACCTTGAAACATACCTTATCACATATCTACTCATATTTGACCAAAAATACTTTTCCTTCACCAAATTTATTATTTTCATGTTACAAAAATGTCTATCCAAACCGCCACTATGTAATTATCTTATTATATTTTCTTATAGAGAACCAATTGGAATGCATAATTATTTTCCTTTCAAAAGATAACCTTCTTGTATAAGATACTCATCATGAATAGCATCTGTCCCAACTATTGATGGATTCCTACACTATTCAATTACCTTTCCAAAATATGGATCAATATTATATAATTCTTTGATAGTTTCAAATTCAAATACATCACTCATCATAGTATTTAATAATGCTACATTATTGCTCAATGCATCAGCTAATTGATTCTATTTTCCTAATTTATGCTTCAACACAAAATTATACCCCTGTGAGAAACAAAACCACTTTTCATGCCTAGTATTCAACTTCTTTTTTATATTTACATGATTTAAAGCCTCATGATATATAAATAGGATAAAATCATTAGGCATTAGGTAATTCCTCCAATGTCTTAATGCTTCTACAATTGCATAAAGTTCAAAATCATTACTAGAATAATTTTTTATCTCATTTAATTTCTCACTGAAATATGCTATCGTATTTCCTTCTTAACTAAACACAACAAAAATTTCCACAAATGAAGCATCACAGTCAACCTCAAACACTTTGTTAAAATATGGTAATGCTATAATTAGTCTTTATATAATCTTCTTTAAAAAATTAAAGCTTTTTATGGCTGCTCTAGTCCATGTAAATTCCTTCCCTATGATGCAATTTGTTGTTGGTACCACATTAATACTAAAAATTTTAATAATTTTTTTGTAAAAATTTTCTAAACCATGGAAAATTCTTACCTCTATAATTATTTTTTGAATATACCACTCAAAAATTACCTTTATCATTTCGACATCCATTCTCACACCATCTGCTAAAACTACAAATCCTAAAAATACAAAGTTGTTTTACATAAATCTGTACTTCTTCAAATTTATATACAAAATTTGCTTTTTTAGTAAATCCAATAACATTATCAAATGTTGTAAGTGTTCTTTTTTAGTCTTAATGAATATCAAATATCAAAAAAACTAACTACCAAAAACTTACCAATATATTCTCATAACATTATATTCATCACCTTCATAAATATCTTAGGTGCATTAGATAATCCAAAGGGCATTACCATCCACTCATATAAGCCATCCATAGTATTGAATTTAGTTTTCCACTCATATACTTCATGAATTTGAATCTAATAATAACCACTCCTTAGATTAATCTTGGTAAAATATTGTGCTCTTGTAATGAAATCCATCATATCATCTGAATGAGGTATAGGAAATCTATACTTGATTGTAATTTTATTATTTACTCTAATATACACACACATTATCTATCCTCCATCTTTATTTGGAGTTAGAAAAGTTAGTGTTTGACATGGACTAATACTCTCCCTTATCACCTTCTTTCTTTGTAATTAATTACCCTATTTATTTAATTTTGCACGTTATATTGGACTCATATTATAATACTCTTGATTGGGTATAAATGATCCTATAATAAAATAAATGTGATGATGAATATCTCTCTTCATTTGTAAACCATTTGGTAACTCACTAGGAATATCATATGTATATTATTTCAACACTCTTGCTACTTCTATTGGTATTTTCACCATTTTTGTCTTCATTCTTTGTTATTAATACATAACAATAACCTACCACCTTCACATCTTGGATATATTATTTAGTAAAGATCATGCTTTATGTCTTCTATTCCTCTTTAAGTAGTAACAAAACTACCTTTGTACCACCTTTCCTAAAAGTGTATGTGTTCTTTGCTCCATCATGAATTACTTTCCTATCAAATTTACATGGTCTTCTCAATAACATATGACATGCATCCATCAAAATAACATCACACCATATTTCATCATTATAAATTTTCCTATATAAAACCTGATTAAGCACCTCTTATCTACAATATCCTCATTCCCTTTCTTAAACCATGGAATTTGATAAGGATCAGGATGCTTTTCACATTACAAATCTAGGTTCTCTATCATTTAGAAACCATAGTTTCATAACTACCATCATCTATAATTACGTTGCATACCTTTCCACATGAAGTAGATCTTGATCAAAGAATATTTTATCATAGCCATCCATCACCACCTTATTTATTATGCATTTTTTCCTTCCTTAGAGTGATCATTATTATTCTCATCTTGAGATTCTCTCCAACATCTACTGGTGCAACTTTAGTATTTTTCTCTTCTATCTCAACCTCAAATAGACTCACTCTTGGGAAATCCTCTTGCCTCCTTTCTTGATCTTGATAGTGTGGAAAATCAAATTCTCTATTCCCTTCTTATCACATCTATATTAAACATAGGGATTGTGCTGATTAAAAAACCATCCTCTATCACCATTGTAACCTTGTACTCTCTAAAATCCTCTTCCTCTTTATTGGTATTGAAACCCTTGCTTATTGTAATCTTACCTTTTTGCACCACATGATGATTCACCTATATTAGTATTGGACCCACCTCTCATGGTATTAAATCCACCTTGTCCCTAATTTAGAGGGGATATGACTCTTCTTGGATCAAGAGATGTTATTCTAAAATTATATCTATTTTGATTTTATTTAGTGTTCAAAGCAAACTGATAAGCCTCCTCCATGCAAAGTATTCTATGCATGCTTAATTCATCTTGAATAGAAATTTTCAAACCATTTACATAAATTGCATCTATCTGCTCTTTTATTTTATCATGTTCCACTCATATGGAAATCTTATAAAACTCATCTATATACTCTTGTATACTATGATCTTTTTACCTCAAATTCTAAAATATTTTGTATAGGGTTTATGCATAATCCATAGGAATAAATTTCTCCCTTGGTTTATTCTCTATATTTTTCCATGAATTAATCATATCTTTACCTTTTCTATGTATCTATTTCTACAAGTGATCCCACCAAATCATTGCATGACCTTTCAACTTCATGCTTGAAAACTTTACCTTCTTGTCTTCTCTCATAGTCTTCCACTCAAATAATTTATCCATGTTATTCATCCAATCTATCAATTCCTCTAGTTTTAAACTACTCTCATAATCTATAAAATCAACCTTTATTCTTTCATTTCTTCCTTCTAAATCCTAAACTAACCTCTCTTCCATTGATGGTGGCTACTCTTATTATTATTCTTCTTTCTTAAATTCTTCATCATGATCTATTTCCTCCTCATCACCACCTTTTCCTCTTCTTTGGTTGATGATAACTTCAATTAATTATCCCATTTGCATCTATATCTCTTGTATAGTCTGGTTCATCTATGCAATACCTCATCATCCTCTCACCATGTCTTACTCCTCCAAGATTCAAACTTGTTATGATATTGGATAATGAACTAGAAAACTATCAAGATAATAAATTACCAATAGGCAAAGCTTCTAAAAATAATAATCTATATTGGTTCATATTTATTCACTTGAAATAATTACAAACCCAAACCATGATTAAATAAGTCTCAACTCAGAATTAGAGTTGACATGAAAAATTCAAAAAAAAACTAAATCTAAAAGAAATTTTTTATTTTTAGTAGCTATTCTTTATAGTAAGGTTTGCATGTAAGCATGCATAGCTCTAAAAATTTCTTAAAATATCCTAAATGCTAAAATTAGTCTATGGGACAAAATTAACTAAATTTGATGTTCATTCTTAAAAATATATAATTTATAAAAATACAAAATTCCTAAAAAAATAATTAAACAGTAATTTTAGATCTTTAGATGATCATGTATGGCCTCCAAGAAATATCTAAATCAACTCTAAGAGGATAGGGTGTCTAAGTAAAACACTACATTTTTTGAGATGGTCATTTTGGCATGTGGAATAACTTAAATAGAGTTATGGGTTAAAATTTATGTCCTCTAAAAGGTTGAGCTATTTTTTCAACATCACCAAATAAGGGAGAACTACATGAGTATGAGGTCCTCTTCTAGATTATTGGCTATGTAGGTAGCAACTTCTGATAGTGGAGTCTTTGGGGTTAACTTGACACTGTGTGCCCACTAACCCATTTTTTACCAAAGTCACAATGAATATGAGTAACTAGGTTTTTTCCATTTCACAATAAGTAATAACCTATGACCTAGATATGAATGCACCAGAGCAAAAGCAAATAAAAACCCAAAATCATCTAGGTGGTTCCTTCATATTCTAGTAGTTATTCCATATAGGAGACTAGTGTTAAACCTAGATAATAACTTGATGTAACTGTCCTAAGTTTATGTTAATATTTAGAGCATCAAAAGTGTCATAGCTAGAATCTCCTTCAAGCTTACATTCTTATTATTCTAGATCCATAACTACTCTAACATCATAACAAGCTAAGTACATCACTTCTTTATCATTTTTATACCTATCATAGTTGTAATTTACATATTTAGACTATCTCAACATAATAAATTCAATGTATGCTTATATCTAAGTTTAGCATCTAATTGGCTTGATATAGTTCTAATTATCACCCTTGTGCCATTTCATTTCTGTATGAACCCTTTAATGTAAAATCAAGGGTTACTGATAAGATCACCTTAGTTCAAACATTTTAGTGTTAAACAATACATCATTGTGGTTGGTATGTGTGTGCATGCATGTGTGTCTCATGATGTGTACATTGTTGAAATATAATTTTTACTAAAATTTGATTAATTTAATATCTATTTTCTATAGAATGTCCCATGATGTTTACATTGTTGAGATTGAATTTTTATTAAAGTTTGACTAACCATAAAAAACTGTTAAATTATTTATAATTACACACACACATGATTATAAATAATTTAATTATTTTTAATGGCTATTCAACTTTTTAAAAGATATATATCTCAACAATGTAAAAATCATGGGACATTTTGTAAAAAAAATTGATTTTTAAGATATTAAGGCCAAATATTTATGTCTGTACACTTATAGTTACATTTTTTTCAAATTTATTGACTTATAAAAATAATTAAATTTTTTTATAAAAATTGTATTTGATTAAGAAAATCATGTTATTAAATATTATGTGACCAATTAAAAAATATATATCTTAGGGTATTACTTTGAAAGGTAATTTAGGGTTGCATAGTAGTAGCATTGGTGGTGTCAATTATGATTATATCCTCCTATTATTTCCTAATTATAAACATATTTTTGAATGATCATGGATTCCATTATTTCTCCCTTATAATACATCATTGTGCACCTTGACTCTAATGATAATAATTTTCAAAGAGGTAGGATTCTGGGAAAGCTCAAGGCCCATGCCAACAATGCAAGGAATGAAATCCTATAGATAAAATATGGGTACATTAAATCATATGAGTATGAGGTATTCATCACCTTCAAACAAAATTAAATTTAATAATATATTATTTACCTAACAATTGGGGGTTGATTTTTAGGTTTATTGGTTAAGGATATCTTGAAAAAGATATATAAACATAGGTAATTGAGCACTAAAAGTTGAAATAGCATGTAGATATTTTCATTAGCAATTGAGGCTTATCCATTTTTTATTTTTTTATATAAAGAGGATAGATCAAATATATTTGAACATGGGCCTTTATTTTTTTATAAATTTGGTTTACCTGTGACTCCATGGAACCCCACCTTTGACTTTTCATAAGAGAATCCAATAATAGCCTCAATCTAGATAATAATTTTTAACCTCCTTGTATATTTTTGGGTTGAAGCCATTATATTAAGGGTTATCAATTCCTTTGGAATATTATTTATATTTATTCTATAACCCATAATAATAATCATAGCTTATGTAAAAATTTATGTTTAAAATGATGTAATAAAACTTATTTCTATAAGAATATGATTAAAATCCCTAAAGGGAGAGTTGTTTTAACAACCCCTAGACTATGATAACCTCCATTATATTATTATTATTTTATATAACCATGGGAAATTAACTTTGAACTCCCCATTGATTGCTACTATAAATGAGATGGAAAATGAGGAATTTTAGATGATTGGTAGAAGAGGAAAGACAATCCCTCAACTTTATGCTAAAGGGAAGGATAAAATCCAAAGAAAAATTAATTCTATCAATAAACAAGTTTATTTGAGTTATAATTCTTTTGAGATTTTAATCTCAAATTAAAATGAAATTCAATAAACAAACGCATTGAAAATATTAAAAATCCCAAAGGAAACTATGGTAATAATATAACTTATTAGGATATGGGGTCCACTTAGGTGTTATGAAAAAATACTTATAGCATATGGTTTTTAGTATGAGTTTAAACATCACTTTAAATAATTTGGTTTTCCAATGCAAGAAGTGAAAAAATTAAGAGGCATATATCCACCATCCATTATTCAAAAAAGTACCAGATTTTTTTCATATTTTCTATTATGTTATTATTTCCCATGTTTAACTATAGTTTATGCATTTATATTTTATTTTATAATTTATTATATGGTGTTTCTAGCTATTTTATTTAATGGCATGGATAATGGATCAAAAATAATATGTTATATCAATGAGTTACAATAAAAATTTAAGAAAGGATATTCTCAAAAATATAAAACATTTTATATATCCCTATATGTGATTTCATATAAATATAATTTTTTTTTACTTTTAAAAAGTGTGTTAATAAACATGCATGTTTATTCTTTTTTCATAAAACATTACTATGTTATTATTATAATTTCATCAATTTTACATACTTTTATCAAATATTCATTAAAGTAAACTATATATTTATAAAATATATTCAAAATACACAAATCATCCTCTTATGTTATTGAAAACATTTTGTGCAACTATCTCTAAAAGTGCCTCAAATTTTAGGTGTTTTATTTTTAGAAAAAATGTGGCGACATAATACCCCCTTTTGACCCTAATTACCCTACACTTCCCCATTTATATAATTATCTCACCTTAGGTAATAATTATATGAATACATTAGATATAATGTGATTCATTTAAATACCATAATAACTTGAATTATCAATCACCACATAGTGATTTTTAAAATGTTTTTTTATCAATTATCTAATGGAAATCATCAATTACAAAGTATATTTCATCACTTATCAATCTTTCATAGAACTTTTTCATGGATCTAGAAACTTTAATAACAATATTTTAGAGGTAAACATGATTACATATGAAATATATGATTCTTATAGTACAAAAAAAAAAGTCTCAATTTTACAAGCAATGATTATGAGTTTTAATATAATAATGATAATAATAATAATATGGTCATTTTTATATATAAATCATGTAATAATCTTGTGTTATCTTAACAAAAGGAGCATATATAATATAGTATTGAGTGAAAATCCATAAAATGTGCTTAAAATATTAATTTAATGTAATATGATTTATTCACCTCCTATTATAAAGATGTATTTATCAAGGCCCTTACTTAGGAACTATGATGCTAGTGCATATTATGATTTTGATAGACTTAAAGGTCACTCCAAAAATATATGTTTCACTATGAAATAAAATATTCAAGATTGAATTGATAATGTTCAAATTAAAATGGATTATACAAATATAAAATCAAGAAAGATAACCCTAAACATATACTAATCTAAGAGGATCTTATCATTTGATCAATTTATGGCATAACAACACTACTCTACATTATATTTCATCTTCACAAGTATCATAAATTTCATGTAAATCCAATTTGGGAATACCATAAAGTCCTAACTTATCTTCTACAATGTCATATAACTCCAATTATGTCAATATTATTTTGTACATCAATATAGTGGCATTAACAAAAGATGAAAGACTAATTATTAATTTTTAATTGGTTATTACCACCTATTTTAATGGTGAAATTGATGCTTCATATTCATTTATTTTTTATTAATACATTATTATATTTTTTAAATAATATAATAAAATTTAGATAGATTGATAAACACATATACATCACATATCTTACCCCTTATATCTTGCACAAAATTTTTCCTAATATAAATTTATAATATGGTGCCCATTATATTCTTGTATCTTTCCCTTATCTCATTGCACTCTAGTATAAATCTCAGAATTTATTATTCAATATATTAATCCACAACAACATAATTAATCTAATAAGTATGGTTATTCACTAGGTTTCCTTTAGGACCTTGAATTAGTGGTATCATAACATACACATTGTATACCATCTCACACTAGTATTAAATTTGAATTTGAATTATGTATTTATTTATATTGCCACTCATAAATGATTTAATTATATGAAATTAGGGATTAAAAATCATGACCCTTCAAAAATTTCTTCACATCCTTGAATGGAAGACAAATCAGCTTCAAAGATGTTGACTTCCTAAATTTTCAAAAAATTGATAGAAGATGTCTGACAATATCAATGGGAAGAAATTGAATATTGACACGAAAGTGAATGTGTGGGTATTTTCAATAATTTTGATAAAATTCTCAAGCATGTTCACATTTTTATGACATTAAGGATTATAAGAGAAGATTCAATAATTTAACCC
This sequence comes from Torreya grandis, assembly GCA_037957365.1. Taxonomy (NCBI): domain Eukaryota; kingdom Viridiplantae; phylum Streptophyta; class Pinopsida; order Cupressales; family Taxaceae; genus Torreya; species Torreya grandis. The sequence continues at coordinate 545,634 of JARHVA010008058.1, read as the reverse complement.
TTTTACATTTTTCAAGTTTAATTTTTTTATTAATGGTAAATTTAGGGTTTAAAAAGGGACCCTACCCTTTACAAGGAGCATGTAGATTTAGGATAAAGAGCTAATAATAATAATAAAACCCTCAAAAAACAACATAAAGCTATAAATAACTAGAAAACAACAAGAAAATAGTAATAATAAATATCAAATCAATTAACTTTAATTCCACCAAATGATTTTTCCTAATTGAAATCATACTATTCTAATGATAAAATACCTAAGAACTAGAATAATATCTCAATTATATGAAGGGATAGTTTAGCTATTAATATAAAGTATGGATGTTCAAGTAGACATGAAACCTAAAATATTTTGGGCATTTTAATTATTAACTAAAATATTATTGCTTGCATAAAAATACCATTATTTCCAAACCAACACTAATTTCAAGTCAAAAATTGTGCCATGTGAATATTATTAATAAAAAATATTATCAACTAAGTCAAAATAAATAACTATGAAAATTTGATTATAAACATTAGTTTAAGTGAACTATTAAAATATAATTAAACATAATTGATTTATCAATTATGAATGCTATTAAATGAACGTCACAATGAGTAAAATGAAATTGTTTCCTTCTAATTATCTAAATTGGGTTCAATTTTTTAAAAAAAGTATTATTAATTGAATACCATTGAGATAAAAAAAAATTATTTTTAAAGAGAAATGGTAAATAAATGTAAAAAAAACTAAGCTACATATGAATACTAACTTAAATAAATAATTAATTAAACATTTAAAATTTAATCTAGCTGATGAATATAGAGATGAAGTATAGAAATGATGTACATGAAGTATAATGAATCATCAATATAAATAAAATAAAATCATATACAAATTGATATGAACAAATATTTGAAATTTTTAGTTACAATATGAATACAATAAGCTTTGATACATTTATTTACATGAAGTATTCATAAATTGAGACCAAATTACAATAACAATAACCAAACATGTAATTGTAAGTGTTTCTTATAATCATCAAATTTTCAATCTTAAAATAATAATTAGATAATCAACATAAATATTAATCAATTAACTATATATACTTTCATGATTCAAATTAAATAGTTTACCATTAGAAATTTTTTTATTAATAACCCTACAAGAAAATTCACAACTTAGAAATGTTATTGTCATAAATATTTTAGTTTTAAATTAATTCATAAATTTTTATACTTATAATACTTCTCCCCTTAAAATTAATCATATAAGCTATTTAAAATATTCAAGCTCTTTATAAATTACAAATAACTTATGTTATAAAAAACTAACTTAAGTGAATTTATAAACATAAGTTATTAAACATTAGTTATATTAACTTTAGAATTCAAATAAAATAATATCACTTTCTGACTTAAGTGACTTAAATCATGATCCAATTAATATTACTTACAAAAATGAAATAAAACAAGATCAATGACTTTGATACCAAGTTAAAATATCCATCGATGGTGACCCTCTTGTTATTCTACACTCTACCCAATAATTTTAAATGGAAATTAAATTTATGTTTTCTCTCTTTCAACCATGGAAACTTCCACGCATTTAATTCAAATCAAGTACTTTCAAAAATTCATAAACTAAAAACCATTATGACTATTAATTTTAACTAAAAATGATATGGAAAACTAATGTGAATTTCCATTTCATTAATATTCCAAAGTTAAAAAATATTAAACCTTCTCTTCAAAACCATTTAAATCACAATTATAGATGTATTTTAGTAAGAAATTAACTTTATATTGAAATAAATTTAAATTTATAAATTATTATCAAATGCAATAAATCACTTAAATTTTTGTTTTCTCATTAAATATTTTCCAAATCAAATAAAGACCAAACAAGGTATCTATAATCTAGTTCTAAACTAATTTCAACTATCGCACAACCAAAAAACATCAAAATACTTACACATTTAACTGTTTAAGATGACATTTAATTTTTAAAAATACCATAATATTTAGAATTTTAAAAATATAAAAGCCATGAAAATCAATAAAAAATCACATTTTGAACCAAAACTAATATTTATAACTAAATAAAAACAACTAAAATGACCTTTTAAGTCCAAATCATAAGGACCCATTACTAACTGGGCAATCTAAAATCAACATTCCTTATTGATAAACTTAAACTATATTTTTATAAAAACCACAATGCTGAACAAAAAAATATATATTTAGATATATTTCCATTCCATTAGTAATATCATTTTTATATTAAAATAACTAGTTTGGGTTTTGAAGCAGTTTGAAATACTTTAATATTTAGATCATGAACTAAACCAAGAAATTACTCAATCTCAATAAATTCAAACATTGAGATCACAAATTCATAAAATATTATACTTGTCTCAATTATAAACCAAAATATTTTTGCATTTTTGTGATGTCAATTCATCATTTCAAATCTAGGATTCAACACTAATCAAAATATTACCAACACTAATAAAATTATAGTCATAAAATTAAATCATTATTCATGGAATTAAACCAAAAGAAAATGCATATCAAATTCAACCCTCAAATGTATAAATTATTTTCTTAGGCTATCACTTGCTCAAGATAAATGATAAAAATCTACATTTCAAAATGATTATGAATCACTATATAATACATAATACTTAAAGTTTTTTGCAATGTCAAATGAAATCAAAAATCAATAAAGTTATCAATATAAATTTAAACAAGTAAAAATAATAAATCATCACCCAAAACCTACAACCTCCCTTTATCTATCTTCCATGGCCTTAATAAATTTCAAATCAATTACCTAATCCATTTCATTCTCCATGAATTCATACAGATTTATCATGATATAAGTCATTAAAAATTTACATTCATTACCTGATTCCACCTTATTCCAATTTTTCTCATGTGCAATCATAGGTGGTGTTTAAAAAGGTAGAGAATGTAAATATCCTTGTGTTATATGTAATAAGAGTGAATGGCTCAAGGCTATGGGAAGAATTATGCCTTGGTGGAATGGAATTGTAAGAAGCATGTGGAACAATATGAGAAAATTATTTTTCATCGTTAATGAGTCAAAAATATGCATTATGTATTTTATAATCAATAATTCACATAGGTGGGATTGAACACTATAAATAAGGGCATGACATGTTGGATTAATTCAAGGTTATAATTCCCAATTTTTTTGATTAAATGTAGTTCAAGTTTCCATATGTATTATATTAAAACAAATATGTTACCTTGCAATAAATTTTAAACACACCCTTGCTTCACTTCTAAGACAAAATATTTCATTAGGATTCTAATCCAAGTTTTAAAATTTCATACTACTTTATCAAAACATCTTCATACCTATTCAACCTATAAAGGATTTCCACCACCAAATTATTAGTTATTATGAGAATTCTCACCTTCCTAGTGATTTTTTTAAACTTCACCTAGTGCATTTACAAAAATTATATTCTGATAACTTTGACCATCATAAAAACCTAACATCTTGCAACACTTTTAAAACATTTCCTACATTCAATTTGAACCAACTGCTTTCGTTAAATAGTAAAAGTTAACTATACAAATAATGTTTGGAAAGAGTTTTATTCCAAAGAAACTCAAATTTTCCTTAATAATTTATCTAAATATAAGAGAAATACTTGAAAAAAATAATTAATCTCAACATGGTCAAACTATGCTAGCACAATCAACCTTACATAATATATTAAATATTATCAACTTAAAGAAACCTAAAACTCAAAAGAATACTGATGTAATATTTAAGAAACCAAAATCAAGAAACTACCTTTAATATCTTGAAAGGTGTAAATAAATGAATTGTCTTCTTTTAAAATTACAACAGATGTACTATGTATCCACATAACCAAATCATCACCATTAAATCATATATCTCGATCTATTTTATTTTTAAAATAGTAACTTCAACATTAGAAGACAAGAAAAAAGGATATGTCCAAAGCACAAGCTTCAAACTGAGATGTGAAAATTCATAAATAATTTTAAACATGCATTCAAAAAAAACATTTAAAATATATATGGGAAGAGTAAGACTAATATTTATACCTAGATCTTTATAAACTCAATACTAAAAAATAATCCATGTTGATGCATAATCACCCAGGTAGTTATGTTATTATTATTTACTTTAACATTCACCCAAATCTAGAAAATTCTATTTATCAAAGCAAACTAAAGCACAATACTTTGATAACCAAATAACCATAGTTTGAGAAATAGTCAACAAATATCTAACATAAAAATGGTGTAACTTAACCCCACATGTTATTTTAAAATTATCACATAGTGTTACAATGTTATATACATCTTCCTATTTTCTTCACAACATATTTTCCACATATTTTACCTAATTTATTTTTAAGGGGTATAATTAATTTAATATAAATAAAATATAACATTGAAATGTAATTTAGATAATAAGATATGGCATTCAAGCATGTATTTGGATTTAAAATAATAAGATTGATTATTTTGATTCCATAAATGGCATATGTTAAATATAAACAGTAATAAATAGATCAATATACTTATCTTTTCTAATTTAATTTTGTAGTGTGATTATATTAAAAAATTAAAAATTGGGATAAATAAGGCACATGATTCATTTATTTATAGAACTAATTATTTATTTGTGGTAGGTCGATTTCTCAAGATTTGATCAATATCATTTATCAATACTAAACTATTATTTAGTACTAACCTACATGAAATTAGGGAACGATGACTCTATGGTCACTTGTGTCTATGTTTTTTTTCTTTGTATTTTTGATCTTGAACCTGAATGATTCATGAAGTTATATAAATCAATCTCCTTTTCCTTTAAACCCTATGTGTGCTTATTAAGGATAGAAACTTTTTAAAACAGGGGAAAATGTAATGGGCTAATCTGACCTCAATCACCTCTGACTAATGATTGATTATTTCCTACATATTTGATACTTCGAGGAGGGAAATAAAGCCACATGTAGTTCTTCCACCTAGTGTGATTATATAATTATGACCCTTCACTATATTTATGTACAAAATGATTGGCATTGATAGTTGATTTTTTTTACTTTAACTTATATTTGGAGTGATTCAAATTTACTTGTGATTGATCATAGTGAAAGGTTTACAAATTGGTAAGAGTAATGCATATTTTATCAATGTGAAATAGTGTATAAATGTATATCAGATAAGTTCCCAATTTATTTTGAATGAGACCTTGATTTATTTATATATGGATATAATTAAATAATTTATCACACCACCAACACACTATGAAAATGGGTTGACCCTAAGAATGGGTTAATTATTGCTAGGAATGAGTTAGTTCTAACCATATTATTTAGTATCAACTGGTAGTACTACCTAATATTAGTTGAACTAGCTTATGTATAGGTAAATTGATCTAAGCATATGTAGATGCATGATCATGATACTTTTTAGGTTTGAAATTGAAAATGATGTTTTAGTATGTGTGTGACAATAGAAAGGAAGGGTTGACTCATAAGATAGAATGCAAGTGTAAAAGAATGGTAGATTAGGACTTTGTTTGAGTGATCAAGTCATGTGTGGTAAATGTGTGTCAAGGTTGTCATTTTCAAGTACTGAAGACTATATTCTACTATCTACAAAGTCTCCACTTTATTTTAGTAATGGAATTTCTATATTAAAAGTATAAAATGTACTTGAGTGTGTACAACAAACTTTAACTTTGATATGAATCTCCAAATTTTCAAGTCCCTCAATAGAAAAAAAACTTAATCATGTTTAATCAATGTCCATATATTAAGTATTTTAATTTCAAACTAAAATTTTGAAATTTTGAAATAAAAAGGGTTAGAGTACATATATGCATTGGTGGAAACCATGTTTCCACTGCAACTTGATGTATATGATGCTTCCTTGATGAATAATTGGATAAATTTTGATTCCTTATAGAAATACATAGACAGTTTGGGTGATCACTCCCTAAATTTGTGTAACTATGTAGGATCTTGGGTTTGGAAGGAAACATGCCCTAATTCTCATGAATATGGGTATAACTAGGCAATATACTAACCAAAATAACTATGCAAGTAAAATAAATAACCATCAGGCCAGGTTCACTCAAATAAAATGAATCAACTAATGTAGATGGCTTATATATTCAATTATAATTTTTCACTCAAGTTTTATCCCTTTAAAAACAAAAATGCATGATTGAAATAGAATGATTAATGTTCATTCCCCCATCATGAGAACAAGTTTGATTGTGTAGTTTCATTCAATGTAGAATGCATGATTGAAATGGAGTGGAAAATTTCCATGAAACCATCATGACCATAATCCAATAAGTATGAAATTAAATGACAAAATTTTTCCTTTTGATTGTAAACTATGTTGTTGTGTATATGTATGAACTAGTATCATGCCCCCTAAAATTGTACCAATTGGTATAGAATTATATGCATCTATATGCTAAATTTGAGAATATGTTTCTAAATTTAATGTATATATATGCCTATAATAATTTTTAATATATTTTTTGTGTACAATTTCATGCATATACACCTAATTTTTTGTGAATTTCTACTCAAGTGTAAATAAATTTAATATATATGCATGGCATATGCCCCTATAATATGTATCAATGTGTTAATATATTTAATGTATCTAAACTATCTAATATCTAGACCATTTAAATATCTAAAATTTGTAATTTATGTTTATTTATTACTCTTGGAGGCTTATATCTCTATGACAATCCCACTATAATTACCTTATTTTGAGATAAGGGATGTATCTTTTAAATCACTTATCTCAAAATAAGGGTTAACTAAATTGTGTCATGTTTAAATTTATATCATCAGGTAATGTTATTTGATCATGTGTACAATATATCATCATATTAGTGTAAGTATTGATCAAAGAATGCATGTGAAATATGTAATTTAGAGAATGCAAGCATCATGTATAGATAGATGTGTCAATTTAACATGGAGTAGAACTGTAATTGATTGAGACTACATAGTAATAGTGCATGATATGTATCATGGAACCACTCAATAACATCAAGATCAATAATTTCAAGAGTTAATGTCACACATAACTCCAAGGGCCAAATAAAATGGACATAAAGTGTCTCAACAAATAAGGCCAAGGGCCACATATAAGGGGACATAAAAATGTTACAAATAAGGGACATCAAAGATGCCACATTAATCAAGGCTAGGACCATACATGAAAGGACATAATTTTTTTTAAAAATAAGGAACATCAAAAATGTCAAATCAAACAAATAACACAGAATAGTAAATCATAATTTAGCCTATCATGTAAAATAATAATAGCATGAATGGAGCGTAGAATAGGGAACTAGTCTACACCATCCATATATATTAATGCCACATTGAATTTTAATGGAATGTTATGTATCATTGCATAATAAATGGGTAAGTAACAAGGAATGTGTAACAATAATAATAGGTATTTATACATGGAAAAAAATTTAATAGTAATATATAACATTTAAGTGTGAAATATGTGGTATAATATTCCCTCAGTATTGGCATGACCACCATGAAGAGGAAAAACATGTGTATGTCCATGCCTAGTTTGTATGTCCTAAATAACACTCATATATTTTTTAATTCATGTGTGTATATAGATAATATTACATTTTAAAAATATATCATAAATAACATATTTAAATAGTGTAATCTAGAAATCATGTCATGCTTAGGTCTTGAATTTAGATTTTTTGAATATTGAAATGTTTTTGTATTTTTTGATTATTTGATTTTTTTATGTTTTAAATATTTTAAATTTAGAAAATATAACCAATGATCCTATCAATTTAAGTTTCATGTTGAACATGTATTGTGTGGTGGAATGGTCGTATATTTCAAATTAGAGGCACCAACTATGGGTGGGTCAAGATCCGATAATGAGTCATGTGGTGTACCATTTTTATCATGATTGTTACTCATATAACTTAGAGAATTATGAGTAACTATATATGGTCAAGGACTCTATGGTGTATGTTATTTAGTAGGAGGGTGTCTCACTACCTATGTTTGATGTGAAACATACCAAAATTCATGTGGTGCTTACTGAGTATGTAATATAATATATAGAAACCTCTATTATCTGTGTAACTCTCTGATGTGATCAACACTGAATAGTTGTATGTGTACTTAGATCTTGTATATATGTAATAGTTGACTATGTATTCTAATTTTGGATATTTATATCAAACACAATTGAATAATGATCATGAATAGGTGTATCAATCATATCTAAATAATGATATTAAATATGTGTATCAGTAGGTTGTGGTGGTGGTGGTGGAGGATGATGAGATATCACTAATTGTAAAAGATATTCATACCGTATGGATAGAACTATAACTACTTTATTAAAGTGTATGTGCTTTAGAAATTGGTGAACTATGGAGGGGACCACATAAAATTTTTACATCTAATGGCATCCTTAAAACATATTTAATACCTATTACTCTATAAAACTAGGAATAGTGTGGCTAATGTCATTCAACCCACCTGAAGAGGTAATACTATGCATCCCAAGTCATTAGTTTTTGTCCTTAGAATTTTTTAATTACTTTTGATGTATCTTTTAAATATTTTCATGTATACCCAAAGTATTATATAAGTTCCATCACAAAAAAATTCTCACTTGAATAACTATAAACCATAATAATGTGTATAGATTTTTGATTGATTTAGGCTCATATGAATAGTGTGTGAAAGTTTAAATCATCATCAACTATCTTTTTTTCATTGAATGTGATCATGGTTCACTAAGGTGTAACATCTATATTTTACCAATGATAGTATTTACTGGATGATAATATGTCATTAATGTTTTATTCATATTATATGCATAATATACCTCTAAAGTGTCCTTATTTTTTTTGTTTCATGTTTATAAAAGGATCACTAAAAATATTCAATTATTATTTACATTGTGTTGGGGTTGAGATTTACTAGTAGGAGTGCCTAAATTTATAATGATTTCATATATAAAATCATGTATCTCATGTCTTATATTGAAACATTTATTCATTGAATGCCCCACAGTCTAATGATACTCACAATATGCATTGCTTCCATATTTCATTAGTTTGTGTATGCTTAGATCAAGCTCTTTTAGAGGAGGGAGTTTGATAAGGTTACACTTGATAAAATTACTTATTGTGACATGAATAGGTTATGGTAATCATTAAAACTTCTTCTTTGGTGTAGTTGTCAATTTTAACTAGTTTTTAGGTTACAACACTACATTGGTTTCCATATTCACCTTATTCTTGTTATCATTTGGTTTTACATTATAAATTGGTTTTCTTTGAAACTTTTATTTTTAAGTAGTATTAGGATTTAATTTTCACTTAAATTTATTCAAATAAATTAACTTTACATATTTATCCCTCATTGTATGGTAGAACACATCAAATGATTAAAATATCTTGAATATAATTGACTCATGGAGTGGTGTTAGAAACATTTGTTTGAATATATATTTTAATTCATTTTCAACCATAAAATTATTCATCTAGATAACATGGTCTTGTATCAAAGCAAATAGTAATTTATGAGTTCATTGGAACCTAACTTTAGATTATAAATGTGTGTGTAAGATAACTTCTCATCAAATTTTTATGGCAAATTACACAAGGAGTTAGTAGGCCAAGGGGTTCAATGTACTTATTTATTAGATAGTAATATCATAAAATCATTATAATTCATATTTATTAACACTTATTAGAAATAATTTAATTAGTAGCTTGTCATTTTATGGATATTCCAAACATGTTACCTAGAATGATCTAAGATTTTTCTTAGGATCACTTTTACCTTCATATAATGGGATATTATGAGCTACAAAACCTATTGGTCAATGGTAGGTTGTTATCTCAAGAGATAATGGGTTATGGATAAAATAATTTAAATACAAGGAATGACTAAATCTTGATTCACCTTACTCTAGGTATTACACCTTGGCATGTAGATTTGTAATAGACTGCTAAAGGGAACATCCAGTATGGAAGGCTAGTAATGGAAAATGCATAGTTATCATGGGAGGGGTAAATATTAGATGTGTATGAATAGGTATAAAAATATTCTTAAGGCCTTTAGTTTCCCCCAAACTTTGGGTGGATGTCAAATAGTTCACAATAGGTGTAGACATAAGAATAGTACCAATATTAATGGTCTAAATACATGATGTAAAATATTAGGGAAAAAATTATGCTTTTTTTACTATATATAAAATTGCATAAATATGATGTGGATTCATGTTAAGATATTAAATGAAATTTTAATCATCCATGGCATATTATTCACCTTATGTATTTATATCATTAGTCTCAATATTCATGATAATTCTAGCAATATGGTGAATAGGATATGATGTACAATCAATAATAGAAAGAATAAAGGGATTCATGAAAGCCCTTTGACATATAGTAATAAAAATAGGCATGTTACATTAGATGTTGTAATAGTAAAAATGGAATAAGGCTTGGGATTGTTCATTAGTAACTTTAACCTTATTAGTGAATTTATATTTTATCATTATTAACCATTTGTTTAAATAATTTATCCAAATAAGATACATTATCCATGTAGAAAACATGAAAAGATTAAATTCATTATTTTTGTTATGTAATAATCATAATTTAACATGGTCATGATTAATGTGTATTATTAGGTAATAATCATAAATTAGGTCTAAAAATAAAAACATAAGACTAAAATATGAAACCTAAGAAGGATGAAACCATAACAAAAAATTTGGGTTTTTTAACATTTGATATTTGTATAGGTTCACCAATATTTTAACCTTAGTTCTGATTAATGGGTAAGATTAACTTAATTATTAATTAATATATGACATTCAATCATACATATAAATGTAAAAGGCTAAGATTGATTCTTCTGATTTAATAACTTGCATATGATAAATGTAGAAATTAATAAATAAATACATATCCTTAGCTTTTTTAGTTGACTATTGGAATGTGAGTGTATTTTGTAATTAAAAATTAGGATAAATCAAGCCTATGATTCATTCATTTTTAAAACTAATTCTTTGTCTATGTCAGGTTACTTATGTAGGATTGGGTCAATATTTAAAATCAATACTAACCTTTTAATCAATAATAACATGTGTATAAGTAGGTAATAATGATTATAAAGTCACCTACATTTATATTTACTTGATTTTTATTTTTGATCGCAAACTATGATGATGCATGCAACTCTATAAATCAGTATCCTTTTCTTTGAAACCCTAAGAGTGATTATGAAGGCTATAAACCTACAAATTTGTGTAAAATTTTAATGGAATGAGATAACCCTTAACATCTCTAACGAATGACCGACCACTACATATGTATCTGATACTTTGAGGAGAGAACTCAAGTCACATGTAGTTGTCACACCTAGTGTGATTATGAAATTAAAGTGCTTCATTATATTTATGTATCTAATGATTGGATTTGATACTTTTCAATTATTTATTTCAATTTTAATTTGAGTTCCTTAGATTTGTATTATGTTTTATCCTAGTGATAGGTTTTCACATTAGGAATAATATGGTAGATTTTATTAATGTGCAATAGTGTATAGATGTATATGAGAAAAGTTCCCAACTTATTTTTAGTATGTTTTACCCTATTTTTTATAATAATAAAAGGAAATGAAATTTTGTTTATTTATATATGTAAAACTATATTATATCATAACATTAATTATGTACAATAATTAATATTTATAATTTTTATAATTTAACAAATATGAAAAACTACTATTTTTGGAAAATGCTAAGGAAAATACCTAGCTCACACACAAATATTTGTTTACTATTATGAATGTTTATAAGTGTAAATCAATTAAAGAGGTGATTTTACATGCTTAAGATAAGTAATTTAACTAAAAAATACTTTTAGACATGTCCAGTATAAGTGGAAAATAATGCAAGTTTTTTGAGTTCATTGATTTTAGACTTGTCTTAATTGACTATGATAACTAATAGAATTGAAAATATAGAGAAGGTAGAATTATGATAGTGACATACCAAAGGTAAAATATAATAATATTTATATATTTGACCACTTTAAGTGGAAGGTATCACAAGTCACTTGAATCTATTGACCATAGACTTGTCCCAATTAATTGTGCTAAAAATATGATTGTTTCACCACCTTCACATGTATTATTTAGGGTCATTGATGCACTTTAATATTTTTAATATTACATGAAATGATTTTAATGAAAAAACACCAATTTTATACACACAAAACAAATTAATATTAATATCAAATGAAGAGTTTAAAGTGAAATGGATTGATTTAGACTAGCCTTGGTCAATCCCTGTTAAATCACCAAGCATTGCACTACATTTCTAATTTTATAAATAAAACTCAAACTTGAACATAGTTCTCCCATTTATATGTATGTGTGAAATTGTATTTTAAATTTTATATGATTTATCTCTTATTTTACCCTTGGCACAAATATGCAAATGTGGATTTAAAATTTTAAAATATTGAATATACCTTCAAAAATTATATAAATAGAGCATGAAAATATTTGAATAACATTTGAGAGTGAAGAGAGTCGCACCTAATACCTTAGATTATCATTATATTTGTAGATTTTTTATTTTTAAATTTAAGACCTACTAGAATTCAAAGGTTAACCTAAGATAAGACCCAATGGAAAAATAAATAAATTACGTGGCTCAAAAAAAAATTTGAAAATGAAGCATGAAAAAGACACCTCCTAGTATATAGGTCACAAAATAGTCTTGTCTAGAAAATACAAACTTTTCTAGAAGGAAAAAGGAGTAAAATTATGGATCCTTGAGATAAAATGGAAAGATGAATAAAAAATAGAAAAAATCATGATTTATGATAGAGAATAACCAACTAATATGTGCCAATAGATGATTTCTTCACTATAAATAGTTTATATATATATAATGTACCATGAGTGACCATAAATATAGTATTTTACAAAATTTGGGTGTCTAAATTTACCTCCCTTTATTATAGTAATAAAATTTATAGAGGAAAGGAAAGAACAAAACCTAAGTGTGTAGACACACTTTTTATTATGACTTGAATTTTTGATTGTGTAGGATATGTCATTACATATATAAATTAACACATGGAAGTTAATTTCTATATATATAATCTAAAATTTTGAATTTGAAGTTCAAGAGGTAAAGAGTAAGGAAATAATACATGTGTATGCATGTTTTACCTTTTTTACCTATGTAAAATGCTCATTTTGTGCAAATTAAAGAAAGGATGATTTTGGTCATGTTCAATGCTTGGCTAGGAAAATGAATAATTCCTCAAGTTGTGAAGGGGAATTAATGTGTCATCTAGTGTCCCTATTCCCATAACTATATTGACTCAATAATTAAACTAGCTCAAATTTTTTATCCTAAGATAAGAGGATGGGGAAAACATGCCTCATTATTTAAGCACTTGGATAAAGTAGTTACTTACATAGAACTATTTATGAATTAAGGGTGATCAAGCATCAATTTTAAAATTCAACTAATTCAACTCATGAATTCAAAAGATGCTTTTTTACAACTCGTAAGAATTAGGAAAAGTATCACATTTACTAATTTATTAAAAGGTGGAATCATGATGGGTTTGATATAATTTAATTTCATGGTTTTTTAAGATCATTGATCCTCAATTTAAATTACTTGAAACATATTTTAATCACACCATTCTAGACAAATCTAGATTTTATTTTCATGATTGAAAGATAATGAAGAATATTCATGCTCCCATAATGACCACATTTCTCATAATTTTATTTAAAATGACTATTTTTTATTTTTGAAATTTTAAAGTTGAAGGTGTTGTGTTGGTAATTTATCATATCAGGGCCAAATAACAACCCATATAATTCAAAACTTTTCCATGGTATAGTTATAAGCCTTTTCCAGTGTTAAATTCCCTTGTAAAATGGTGTATTTTTTTCCTAAAAGGAAGGTTTTTGGTCTTTAAATTAAAATATGGTGTTAAAAGACCATAAAATTAGTAAAATTACCCTTGAAAACATTTTTATATTTGACTTCTTATTAGTCATAAGTTTCATAAGTTAACAAGGTCATTTTATTCATTTTAAAGCATATAAAGGCTCATTTTGAGCCCACATGTGCCAAATTTATCCCCCAAAAGTGTGTAAAATTATTTAATTATTTTTTTATCATGATAATGACTTTTAGATATACTCTTGATGCACTAAAATTGGTGGTGGAAGACTAAAGTGTGAATAAATGGTAAAAATGAGTCATTTTCATGCATTTTACATAGAGAAGTACAGACTTATATGATCATCCATACAACTGAGGCCATGAAAAAGAGGAGAAGGGTATAAAATGGGTTTCATAATAATTTCATGTTAATAGGATACAAAATAAGCCCAAAATTGGTCTCTTTGCTTCACCTTGCTAGTTTGCACACAAAGAAGGTCTTTAGGTTTGTAGGTGGTATGACCATGAGGGAGAAAATATAGGTCTACATTTTTGGCCAAAAAATTAGAATTATATATATTCCTATTGAATCAATTGGTTCTAAAATTGGTTATCTCTCCCTCATGAATCATCCCTTTTAAATCAAGGCATATGTCAGCGGTCTTGCATCAAGGAAGATAACCATTTTTCTACAATATATCCTCATTAGGGCATCATATAAAGAAAATTAAAATTTGAAAGGCTTCTTAGGGAGATAACTAAACCTTCCATTTAATCCATCAATATTTTTTCACATGTATGAGGACAAAATAAATATTATCAATAAAATAGAGTGTAAATCTATAGTTTAACATGATTCTAAAGGAGAATTCTACTATTTAGGAGAGAGAAAGGGTTTTAAAATTTCTTATTTTATTCTTGGCAAGGATCTCCAACATATTCAGATGTCCCTCATGAAATTTTCTCAATATATTCTTCAAAATTTTCATAAAAATATCCCATCATTATGTTCTCAAGCATATCAAAAATACCTATTAGAAAATTTTAAGCTTTTTTATAATTTATTAAGGTACGTAGCATATTCTTATGTTTCAAATTCAGCCTCTTATCCTCCTTTAATGGCCTCCTAATTGACATATGTGTTAGCTTATAAATCTATGATTTCATAGGAATCTTAATTTTGTCTTGCAATAATCCTATTATCTCATGTTACCCCATTTGGTTTCATATCTATCTTCGCTATCATAAACAACCATTTATCACTATGTTCATTCTCCTTTCACCCTTGATTTTCCATCTTCCTACCTCATCATTCTCCCTTACATTACTCTTCACTCCATGAGTTCACTGCTATAAGAAGGAAAGGGCTGAAAATAATCATAAGTTTTAAAGAAGAGGATATATAGACCAAGAAATATCATCATAAGCCTAATAAGGGAACCTACAAAAATACACCAATATTCAACACCTTTCATGAAAGTAAAAAAGAGAAAAATAGGCTAGAAGATGTCTTTTGAAGGTCTAAGCTTAGATCATATCATCAAGTTACATATAATTGAATGAAAATAATCATAAACATATTTGGTTACCCCTCAAGGCCAATTTAAATCTTTTTCTATATAATATAACCTCATATAGTCACCTACAGTTGAGGAATGGAATAATCTTTGTGAAGGTTTGGTCATGACATGAGTATATGATGAGGATAGGAAATAAATGAAGGATTATTAATGCTAATGAGACTTATTTCATGTCATAAAACATTAATATACACGCATATGATTACAATAAAGGTTCCTTGAGACACATAAAGGCTTGTGTTAATTCAATTCAAGCTTAATTTGTAGTTTTAGGACTCTTCTAGGCTTGTGGAGGCTATTGGGACCATGAAATGAATAAACTATTAAGATGAATAACCTCAATATAGAGCTCAAGAAGGATACAATTAAGGTTAAAATAGGGATTAAAAAAACACAAATGTATATCTATAACTATATTCAAGAGAATTTCTATATTCAAATAGGTGAACAATGCCAAATGGAGACTTCAAGGGTATATGTATGTAATCATAAATGCATCACATCTATAAATGAATCCTAAATTGGAGAAGATAGATCATACCTACACTTTCCACTATGGATACAATATATAATTGATAATATGACCAATATTTGGATCCACTAGACCCAATTAAATTATCTCTTATAATAACAATAATACTAGGGAGGGTTCTAAAGCCTTTAATCAAGAAAAATGACATAATAATCCTTACTAAGTCTTATGTTTTCATATTCACTATGCCAATTTTGTGGCATAAAGTGGGGGTAATAAACACTACAAGTAAACATGCATAAAATACATATACTCATATCAATGTATACAAAATCCTAATCATGGAAGAGAAGTACAAATACATATCTATCTACTCTTACAAAGGAGGAGCAAAGTTAGAAATACTTACTTTTAAAGATTAACCCACTGAGCCTCAATCTCTCCCTTGGTGAAGGTGCTTAAAAAGAGATTGTTATGGTTTGTAAATATTACAAGGATAAATAATATATAAGATACACAACCTATCAATGCATCTAAAAGACATCTCTAGTAGACGAGATTCATATCTCCAAATAAAGTATGAAACCCTGAACTAGCTCATCAAGTAGAATGGTAGATAAGAAGATGTGTAATATCTCTTACTTCTTCTTCTCTTCTCCAAATAATAGTGAAATGATCTTGTATATATAGGTTTATTTATACCTAATCCCTTATAAAAGCTTCAGCTGATAGGGTTGATACAGTTGACCTAGTACTTATATTGACAAAAATTCACTAGGTCATCGGCTATATCAGCCAAGATCTCACCTAAACCCTAAATGAATTTTCAAAATAAGAGTACAAGGTTAACCTAGTTGACATAGTAATATTAACTATCGAAAGGGATTTTATGTTAGGAAAAGGGAGATGAAAGGTGGTAAATGATTTGAGGAATATACAAGAGAGAATAACAAGCTTAGGGAAATGGTTTTTAGGAGATAAGTGTGTAGATAACAAGTGGAAAAAGGGACAATAATCCTATGAAGCACCAGTGGTTTACCCACCCCTTTCTTAGTGCACCCTTTAGGGAGTGTACTTAGAGAGATCAATACTTAATGGGTTCTTGAAATATAAATAGAACCAATAATTGATAAAAGTTTGAAAATTTTATGTGTGTAAATATGCCCCACTCATAGTTCATCACATGTCACATAAGTGCAACTCAAGATGGTAATTCAAGAACAAAACATGATGACACATAACATTGATGCTAAGTAAAATGTACTAAGGATAAAATAAGATAAATGAAAGGAAAAAATTGAAAAACACATACCTTTACTTACATTAGTGTTGTAGATAAAGGAGACTATGAGAGATGTGAAGGCATCCAATGTGAGGAACATTAGGTGAACCTATAGAGATTAGTGCAAAAAAGAGTGAAAATCACAATGTTTAGAATATAGGAATATATTAGTGGAAAATATTCTCTATGAAATAATGATTCCATAAAATTTTATGTTTTAAGAAAAGAGTAAGTAAAAACAATTATATGATCAAAACAAGTAATATGATGGTAAATATTTGAAAGGTAAAGAATTGTGAATAGTAATTTTAAATAGGGTTAAAATAAAGTCATTTTCTATTATTTGACTTATTTAAAGAGAAAACTAGAGATATGAGAGACCAAATTAAATCCAAAAGAGGTAATTTGGTGAGGAGATGATATCTAAGATGAGGAGGATGCCTAGTGGCTTTAGCAGGTGCAACACAAGTTGGCAATTAAGAATTTCAAACTTGTTTTGAGTATATTATTGAAAATTAAGTGTTTTATTATAAAAATTAATTTAGACCATTTATAAAAAATAGAATGAACCCCAGATAGTTTATAATAATACTACAGGACAAATATGGAAATTTGATGAAAGAAATTGAAGTAATAAATACTGAAGGAATTTATTACAAATAGTTCAAAGAGTCGACAATTTGAACTAACTAGGTCAACCCACTTGACCCAGTAGGTTAAGAATCCTATTTTGACACTAAAAAAATCATAGGTATGGGTCAACTTAGTTTTTTTATGTAAATTGATGACTTAGTACCCTTGTTCTGACTTATTTATTTCACACTACCAACATAGTACTAAGGGGAAAATTAAAGGGTTAACTTAGTTGATTAAGTTCACATGGTTGATCTAGTACTATTTGGTCAACTTAGTATGTGACTAAGTGGTTTTTACAGTATTAAACTATAGGTAATTGATTGAAATAGTAAATGTAAGGACAAATCTGATTGAGTAAGTAATAAAATGGCTAAGTAGGCTAAAAATAGGTGAAATTGGTAAAAATGAATAGATTAAGGCAAATTACTTTTTTTTTGTTAAAATTAAAAAAGAATGTATTTGTTTATAAGTGATATGGATGTATAATAAATATTATATTATTTTATGGTTATAGGGGCATAAAATATTTTGGTGATTAGAATATGCATCATGGTTACGAGATCTGTTGGAGTAATTGACAGTGGAGGATCCAGCTAGATTAGTCACACTATGCTTAGGAGGTATCATGGAGACGTGTCAAATTCCACTAAGTATGGATCTAGTAGTCATGTTCCTAAGAACCTAGGAACACTTGACTAATAATTTTAGGTGGGTGGTGGATGGGGATATCATTGAGGTAGGTATCACATTGTAGGATGTCCATATTTTACTTGGACTACTGATAAGAGGGATGTCAGTGATCATGGGATACTAGATGTGCAAGAAGAGAGATGATCATTAAATCAATGGTTAACTTGATTGTAGGATATACTTAGGGATGAGGGTGATCCTATTTAATGTTTATATAACATAAATTATAGATATCTTGAAGGTAGTGATATGATTTTTGACATCACAGGTGTTATGTCACAAGTCAAATGGCAAGGTACTGTTATATGAAATAGCCTTATTGTTGGATAGTTTAGCCCACATACAAAGCTTATACCTAGATGGATGACATGGGTATATTTATATATGGAATGATTGGTCTAAAGATCACATGTATCCTAAAAATAATTTGAAACACTTTAAGTAAACTTAAAGTGTATTTTTTCAAATTTTGAGGAAGTATGATCTCATGGTCATCAATATAGCCAAGATCATGAAAAAAGTTTTCAAAGGTCTCAAAAACTCATTTTGATCCTTGAATGTTCTTTCACAAGCATATAAGAGCCAAACCATCATAAATAGGTCATGTAAAAATAAATGGGTCACTTTGTTTGCATATTTAATAAATGCACCTGAAGAGCCTCTTAGGCCAAAAGATTACATGAACATGAAGTTATTTGTGCCAAGATCATCATCTACAAATTTAGTATCTTGATGAGCTTGTTATCTCAAGATATAAAGCTTCAAAGTTAGACTTGTAGAGTGAAATGTGTGTAGGCATAAATTAAAGTTATGGAAGATATCCATTTGGATTCAAATGTTCTAGGGTTGAATATGAAGTTGATAGATGCCAAGATAAAGAAATATTAGATTAAATCTAATGGTATATGGGTGAGGATAGTGTCAGTTAGTCTTGAAGATCTAATGGAGTGTATTTGATCATGCATCAAAGATAAAAAATGAGCATCAATTCAAAGAGTCAAACATAATTGTGTTGATGATAAGTGTCAAGATATTGAGTACTTGATCATAGATCTAATAGTGTGTGATGATTGACAAGGCCAGTAGGACTAAATAGATCGATGGTGTGAGATCCATCATATAAAGCATATTGATAATAAGCAGTGATTCAAAAGGTTAATATATCTTAGGATTTAAATATGTCGGTGACAAGGGTATCAACAACATTATATTGGTATAAGATCTATGGCTCATGTTCATTCATACCACAAAATCTCTATAGTGTATGTGAGGTCAAGAAGTTAAAGGGTTGATAGCAGGATCTTGAGAATAAATGAAGAGCTAACAATTGGCACATTATGAGAAGCTCAGATTGAGATAAATGATTGACATTAAAATTCAAAAGGTAAAGGACTTCAATGGAGAGTAAAATCTACCTAAGGTCAAACTAGAGTAGATATTTCAAGAGGATTCCATGAAAGGTAGACATGTTGGATAAAGGATTTTACCACCCTGAGTAGGTAGAATACATAAATTTAGGATCAAACATGATCTAAATTACCAAGAGTAGACTCTAAAAATACATCTAATGTCATTAAGGCCTTGTAAATATTTTTAGGAGCTTCTAGATGTAGGTTTTATGTCTCATTTAGACTCAATGAGACCAAGCCCACAGATCTTCATTTGTAATCATGACTATATGAAAACCAATAGGGTGATTATTTTTCATCCACAATAGATCTATATTCAAGATTTAGAAGCAATGGTAGAATGGTGACTTCATAAATAATGTTAGAAGAAGATCATGAGTAAGCTCAAGTAATTTCCTGATAACATGAATAAAATCAAGCATGATTGAGGAAGATATTGAATGGAATTAATGCAAAGGAGCTTGAGAATGATTCATGTGATGGTGGGGATTGCTTCCTATAATTGGTCTTGATCTTCACATTCTCCATCAAGCTAAAGAAAGATAGTGGCATTAATGTAGGTGAAGGATTGAGAAGGATTATGATGTTGGTTTTTTTTAGTGGAATTAGGCTCATTATTGACCCCTTCATCACCAATTTCTCTCTCTCTCTCTCTTACCTTATTTATTCATATAATAAATATCTTTGAACTCTTGATTTGTATCCCTCAGCTGGGTATAGCAAACCTCTACTAAAATCACATTGTAAACTCTTTAAAGCAATATAAGACAATTTCATCTTCTAGTTTAATGTTGTCTACTTTATTGAAGTTTGGTTTATAGAATGTATGCTATTTATTCATCATTTGTAGGTCCTTCAGGTACCTTAATTTAATATTTTTAGTTTATTATAGGTTGTGTGAAGTTTTAGCTAGTGAGGTTGATATTGAAGTGTCATAAGTCCATATTGTATTACATAGACCTATCTCTTTCTATCCTTCAAGTTGTAGTTCTCTTTTTAACCTTTATGAAAAATAATCATGTTTGGAATTCTGTCATAGAATATGATCAATCGTTGTCTCCATTATATTCATTAGTAGTCATGAAAGTGTCAAAGTTGAAAGTGAATCATTGAAAAATTAGTGAATCACCACACTTAAGGTAGGTTTTCATCCACACATTCTCTCCCATTTTCATCCTAATAGATTAAGTTTCATGAAGAGAGATTCAAATTGTCATATCTAAGGAGCTATCCTCATTAAAAATCATAGAGATCTGACCCAAAACTAAGTAACCCACAACTTAGGTTCTTTCCCATGTTTGAATAGGTTTGAGAGTAGGACTTTAATACTTCTACTCTTAGATAGGGTGCAGCTTATAACCTCCAACAATTATTGGCATGCTCAGTGGGATGTATTCTCTTTATCATATATGAATTTTGGATTTAAGAAGAAGTATTTATAGTAATAGGATGTATTCATGATCAACAAAAACTAAATATTCTTTAGGTTATAGAGTTCATAGCATCATCTAGACAACACCTCTCATTACAAAGGTTACTAGAATGTCAGCTAGTAAAGGTATTCCCTTTGAATTCATTTATCTAACTTTTAATTCATATAAAAGAGAAAGATTCAATAGGAAAATTCCTTAACCCCATAAAAAATACTCATCTCCTAGTTGTCCTATTGTTTTAAGTAGTGCAACCCTGGCTATACAGATGGCAAGGCCCAAAATGCAAGATTTTATACCCTTAAATGGTGTTATCCCTCTTAACCTTCAATAACATGATGATATACATACTACCTCTTTAAATAGTCGACCATACTTCATAATACAAAACTCCACCACCCCTATAGAGCACATAGCATTACGTAAGAGAATATAGCCATGAGACTACTAGACACATCCTTTAAAGGAGAAGACCTAAAATGGTAAATGAGTTTAACTCCTACCTTAATAGTTACTTGGGATGAGTTTGGTGAGTTCCTATGTAAACATTTTGAGGACATAAGTGACCATGTGTCACTTTTTGAACAACTCAGCTCATTCAAGAAGGCACCCTAAGAATCTATGGTTGATTTCAACTATATATTGAAAAATACTTGGGATAGGATCCCTGTTATCATTAAACCAACACCCAATTATGATTTTCTTTACTATTTGATAGCATTGAATTAAGACATTACAATCATGATCCAATCTACTGGTGGAACAACTCCTCCTAGGGCTTATGAGATACTTATATGGGCATAAAACTATTTGATACAAATAGGGAAACTCATACCAAGACCTCTCATGACACTTTTTCCTAAGATTCAACCAATCCAACCTACCATTACTCCATTTCCCACTCCAAAAAATTAGGCCCAGCCTAATGATAGTCAAGTGGATAAATTTGCAAGGATTGAGAGCTTGTTAAAGGCATAAAACAACAAGCTAGTGGCTATAGAGAAACATCAACATATTTCATATAGAACATAATAATGTCCCTTCTAATCCCAATACCCTACTCAATCATATAATAGACCCCCTTATCCATCAAATCAATAATCCCAAGGCCAAATTACTTAAGGTAGGTCTTATAATAGTTACAATCTTATAGACATAAGTAGCTTAAGAGCCTTAGTCCTCACACAAAAAAACCTTGCAAAAGAGGGTCAATGGAAATTATGAGGGTAGTCTAATTAGATGGTAATGGTTTAAAGTGGATAAATGTATCAAGATCCTAGTTGGTAGCATATTTATTCATTCTAAGTCCATGACATAATGGCTCCTCAACAATAATTCCCTCCAGTGGCTTAGGATAACATGTCTTGCATAACATCATCAGAAGCTCAAATTCAATAGCAAGAGAAAATGAGTAAGGTACTAGATGACACCATGTACATAAAATTTAAATAAGGGGAGCATATGTTTGAGCATGTAGCAACAAACATGGGGCATACTACACAAAGGGTAGATGAACTAGTTGTAGCCAATACAAGAGCTAAGAGGAGGATGTTAGATGATAATTTAGGGTATCCAAAGGCTTCCTCAACACCCCCACAAGCCATTTAGTATCCTACCACTTCAAATATATCTATAAAATCTCCTATAACTCAACAAATACCCTAACATCATAGACAACAATATAAATCTCCTTTTTTTCCTCATGTCATTCAAGTTCCAAGTGATACTTCTGCTTCCAAGGTGGAATTAAAAGGTACTAGTATTCTTTTCAATATTTTGGATCATATGACAAAGGCTAATGTCACTATTTTTATGTATGATACTATATCTATCTTGGGATATAATGACATCCTTCATCAAGAGCTCTTCAAGCTTTCTCATGTGAACAAGATAGCTGGTAAGGTGAACACTATTTTTACAAATAGTAGTCAACCTAGTCAAATTCAAGTTCCTAGTCAATATCCTAGTCAAGACCAAGTTGATAATGTTGTTCATCCCCCTAACATTATCAAACCCCTTCCATTTTATTTTTTAGTTATCATATGAGACTACTTAGTGCATAATTGTATGATAGATTTAGAAACTTTAACCTTAGTTATGATTAAAGCCATAGAAGGTAAGATTGAGCTTAAGTATGTTCCCTATGAAAAATGTGTTCTCCATTTGGATGGTTCTCCCACTAAAATATTAGGTATATTGAAAGATCTTAAGATAATGTTGGCAACTTTCCCAAACTATGTAATCACCTAGGAAGTAAGGGTTGAAGACCTACCCCCATATTTTTCCCTATGCCTATATAGGGACTTTACTATAAAAATTGGGGGCTATTTTTCCTTTGACTAGTCATACATGGTTTTCAAGACCAGATATGGAAATAGGTTCCCTATTAGGTTAGAACCTATCTCTAGGTTCTATCTAGAGCCCTATATGTCTAACCTTGTAAATGTCAACTATACCATATTTGAAGAGGATGAAAATGTTAGTGAACAAGAGGCTCATGATCATCTTGAAGGAATTTTATACATGTACTTGTATGAATGGGTAGTTGATAATCATGGATTTGATCACTACACTAATATTGAAGAAACAAACTTAAAGGTGTATTATATGCATGCAGATGGTGCTACTATACCTTGCCTTATTAACACTAGTTAAGAAGATGATGGTCTATGTAATTTATTATTTTATGGATCAACATCAAATAATGGTAGTGGAGCTAGGGTCTTTTTGGTTTCACCCTTAGATTATACTTACTATTTATCTAAAAGATTTTGATTCAATTCTACTTCAAACACAATTGAATATGAGGATTTTTTACATGGTTTTCAAGAGGCAAGAAGAAGAGGTTTCAAACTTCTTAAAATCAAGGGTGATAGTGAGATTTTTGTGTAATAAATGAGAGGCATAAGTGTAGTTAAGAATCATCATTTGAATTCTTATAGTCATCATGTATGGGATCTCATAAAGGACTTTTTGGCATTCAATAAATAATCCATACCAAGAGAGGCAAATCAACATATAGATACGCTTTTAGTAATTAGATCCTAATATGAGTTTGTAGGATTTAAATAAAACTAGAATCAAGATAATATCAAGGATATGTAGGCTAGTTATACCTGATAATGAGGTGAGATAATAGGTGTTTGATAATGATGACCAAATTATATGTTTTTTGATGTATGAGGTAGAATTTTGCCATAAGAACAAAAAAAAAATCCAAAATCAATGTGATGATCAAATAGTGCATCTGAGATCTAAAAAGTTTCCTAAGGGGCTTGTGACATTGAAAATCATCTTTAATGAATATGACCAAGTGAGAAGAGATAAGGTATATATCGCAACCAAGGAGAAATGTTATGAAAAGATACAGAACTTCAAAGATAAATTATTGATGTTAGAAAAGATTAACATATCAAAATAGAGATGCATTTGTTTCTTTGTGCCAATATTTATCTGATGTATTTGCATGGGAATATAGGGATTTGAAGGGTGTTGATCCCAAACTATCACAACATACCATTAAACTAGAGAGCAATGCAAAACCAGTTAGACAAAAATAAGGGGTTATCAACCTAAAAGTGGAGGAGTTGATGAGAAGGGAACTATTTAAATTTATTGAATCAAATATAACATTCCCCATTAACCATTCCTCATAGGTGGTAAACTTTGTTCCATCGAGGATGAATAATATGTAAACACATATATGTGTTGAAGTTAGGGACCTCAATAAAGTATCCCTAAAAGACCATTATCCACTATCCCAAATAGATTAGATTATTCAAAAGGTGGTAGGTTATCATATATTATCATTACTTGATGGATACTCTAGTTATAACTAGATTATGTTCAAGGAGGAGGATAGGCATAATATTGCCTTCACTATAAAGTGGGGAACTTATGCATATATGAAAATGACATTTAGACTATCCAATGCTGGAGAAACTTTTCATAGGGTAATGGATCTTTCCTTTAAAGGTTTAATCAATGAAATGGCACTCATCTACCTAGATAACATCACTATTTTCTTAAAGGACACAACTGATCACATTTCTCACTTGAGGTTAGTATTTGAAATATGCAAAGAGTTTGATGTGTCATTGAATCCTAAAAATTGTAAATTTGGTGTTCATGAGGGTAGGTTATTATGCCGTGTAGTGTGTAAGGATGGTATTTGAATAGATCCTAAAGGATTAGATTCCATCTTATCCTTACCCTTTCCCAAACACAAGAAGGGTTTATAGAGTTTATTAAGAAAGATTAATTTTATAAGAAGGTTTATCTAAGGCTTTGTAGAGTTGGTCAAGCCTCTTACTCACATGGGCCAAATAAGGTAAGAGGAGTTTTGGGGCCATCAAGGAGGACATATCTCATCTTATTACACTTATTATTCCTAATTTTAACAAATAATTCCACTTGTATGCCTTATCTACATTGGATACAATCTCTACCATGTTGATGCAATAGAATAAGCAAGGTTTCAAATAACCTATTAATTTATTTAGTTAGGCCTTAGATGGGTATGAGGAGAGGCATAGATTTTTATAGAAAAATGTTCTTATAGTGGTGAGAGGTTTGAAGAAATTTTGGCACATGGTTTAAAATATAAGGATCATACTCATGGTGGTATACCAAAGTATTAAAAATTTTATACTCAACAAAGACATTAATGAGAAAAGAGTTAGATTTGTGACAAAATGCATGGAGTATTACCTTAAAGTTAGAGAGATGAAACTTGTAAGGGGAAAAGTGTTATGTGAAAACCTTGTATAAAATGTAAAACAAGATCAATATCAAGTGTTGGTGGTTCATGACAACTAATAAGCAGCTACAAATAACACACCTTTCAATTGGATACATGATATACTCAAATTTATTGAGTTAGGATAGTGTCCTATGGGACTAGATAGATCTAAGAGAAGAAAATTCAGGTTGTAAATTATACTTTATGTCCTAATAGATGGATTACTTTTCAAGAAATACATAGGAGGCATGCTTTTGAGGTGTGTGGAATCATGCCAAATAAACAAGCTAATTGAGTAGTTCCATGCTAGTCCAAATGGTGGGCACTTTGTTACTAAGACCACATCCTCTACGATCATTAGAGATGGCTAATTTTGGCCCAAAATTGGTAGAGATGCACACTCTTGGCTAAGGATATGTCTAAAATGTATAATGTTTATTAGTAAGTAGAATCTAGTTTCCCTTCCCTTGTAACCCATATAAGTAAAACAACCATTCATGAAATGGGAATTATATTTCATAGGGATGATACAACCTCCTTTAATTAAATTAAATAAATGTATAATTATAGGTACAAGATACTTTAGAAGGTGTGTTGAATAAACTAACTTCAAGGAAGCTAATGAAGATTCTATTTTTGAATTTTATGATAGCCTTGTGACCAAATTCAGTGTGTCTTCTATACTCATTTTTTACAATGCATTGGCCTTCAGTAAAAATAAGGTATGTGAGTGGGTTTTTTCATATGTAATTTATCTAAAGGCATAATTTAACTATTATTGATAGGTAAATTCACTATTATAGTCCATAAATAAGAACTTATTGAGGATTATCAAGAGAACTATAGAAGATGGTTAGAAAAAATGGCATATTAGACTAAGAAATACCCTATGTGTAGAAAAATTGACACTTAAGAAAGATATTTGACACTCACCATACCTTATTGTCTATGGGAAAGAATCCAAACTTCTTATATATTTTCAACTTCCTACATTAGATCTTGCACATCAACTTGAGATCCTAGAGGATGATGCTATGTAGATAAGGTTGAATGAGCTAAGACATATGAAAGAGACAAATGACACTATTCTACACATTATGTAGTCTAACAAACACCAAGGGAAGAGGTCATTTTACAATATTTCTTCCTCATAAACATTCCAACAAGGTGATATAATCCTTAAATGGGATGAGGACTATGAAAAACTAGGAAAGTAATCCAAGTTTGATAGTCTATAGAATGGGCCTTATATTATCATAGGCTGTAAGGAAATTAATGCCTTTGATATTTCAAGGTTAAATGGAGAGAGCCTTCTCATCCATATCAATGGGAGTTATCTTAAATTATTCTAATATTGGGTCTCATGATCTTTTTACATAGGTAGATAGGTCTGTATTTACCTTCAAGTGCTCTTACACATTAATCTATTTGTTTTTTCTATTGTTTGGGTAGTTTTAGTGTGTTTTATTACTTTCTTGTTGTGTGTGTGTGTCTCTTTGCTTCAAAGTTTTTACAAGAGTTAATCATAGTCCTTTATAAGTAATACTTCATTTCTTTAGTCATCATGAGAGAATTTTATCAAATTCTAGGTTCCATGAGCAACAGGCTGGTCAAGCTAGTCAAGTCACTAGAAATGTTGGCCAATTTGTCCCACATATAAAGCATCTACATGGATAGATGAGATAGATATATTTCTATATGGAATAAGTGTTCTAAAGATTACATGTACCTTGAAAATCATTTTAAATACTTTAAGTAAACTTAAAGTGTAGTTTGTCAAATTTTGAGTAAGAAAGTTCTTATGGTGCTCAATGTAGTTAACATCATGGAAAGATTTTTCACAAGTCTAAAATAATATTTTTTATACTTGAAATTTCTTACACAAGCATATAAGAGTCAAACCATCATCAACACATCATGACAAAAAAGATAAGTAAATCTAATTGCATATTTAATAAATGCACTTGGGAAGCCTCTCAAGCCAAAATATTATATGGACATGAAGTTATTCATGCCAAAATCATCCTATACAAATTTACTATCTTGATGATCTTACTATCTCAAGATATAAAGCTTCAAAGTTAGACTTTTAGAGTGAAATGTGAATGAAAAAATCAAGTTAAAGCTATGATAGATAGTTGTTTAGATTTAAAAGTTCTAGGGTTGAATGCAAAGCTGATAGATGTCAAGATCATGAAAGCTTAGATCAAATCTAATGATGAATGGGAAAGGACAATGTTAGTGGGTCCAAAAGATCTAAAGGAGTGAATTTTATCATGCATAAAATTTCAATAATGATCATCAAGTCAAAGACTCAACATAAACATGTCGATGATAACTATCAAGATTTTGGGTACTTGATCAAAGATATAATGGTGTACATTTATTGACAAGGCTAGTGGGCCCAAATATATTGATAGTGTAAGATCCATCATACAAAGTAGATCAATGGTGAGTGATGAGTCAAAAGGTCAACATATATTAAGATTAAATTTGTGGGTGATAAGTGTCTCAACTACATTAGATTGAAAAAATATTGATGGCTCACATTCATTCATACCAAAAAATATTGATAATGCAAGTGAGGTCAAGAAGTCAAAGGATTGACAATATGATCTTGAGAACAAATGAAGAGCCAAACATTGAGACATTATGGAAGCCCATATTGTGATTGATAATTGACATTATAAGTTGAAAGCTAAAGGACTTAATTAGAGAGAAAATATGACATAAGGTTGAACTAAAGTAGATATTTCAAGAGGATGCCATGAAGGCAGACATGTTGGACAAAGAATTTTCCCACCTTTATTAGGTATAATATATAAATGTAGAATTAAACATGATTTAAGTTACCATGAGTAGACCTTGTAAAGTCATCTAACATCATTAAATCCCTATAAATATTTTTGGGAGATTCTAGATGTAGGTTTTACATCTTTTTAAAACTCAAGAGGCTCTAGCCTAAATATATTCATTTTCAATCATGGCTATGTGAGAACCAATAGGGTAATTAGTTTTCATCCATAATAGATCTATATTCAGGATTTAGAAGTAATGGTAGAATGGTAACTATGTAAGGAATGTCAAAAATAACATCATGATAAAGATCAAGTAATTTCCTAATAATGTGAAGAACATGAAGTATGATTGAGGAAGACATTTAAGGGAATTAATGTAGAGGAACTAAAGAAGGATTCATGTGGTGGTGGAGATCACTTCCTACAACTGGTCTTGATCTTCATATTCTCCATCATGCTAGAGAAAGACATAGTGGCATTAATGAAAGGGAAGGCTCAAGAAGGATTATGGTGGTGCTTGTTTTGAGTGGAATTAGTCTCTTTAATGACCCCTTCAATTCCAAATTCTCTCTCTTACTTTATTTATTCCTATAAATATTATCTTTGAACTCTTGATTTGTATCCTTAGGCTAGGTATAGTAAACCTCTACTAAAATCACATTGTAAACTCTTTAAAGCAATATAAGAAAATTTTAAGTTATAGATTAGTGGTAAGTGTATTTTATTTAAGTTTGATTTATAGAATTTATGTTGTATATTCGTTATCTATAGGTCCTTCATGTACCTCACTTTAATACGGTTAGTTTATTATAGGTTGTGTGAAGTGTTAGTTAGTGAGGTTTCTCTTGAAGTGTTATAAGTCCATAGTGTCTTACATAAACCTATCTCTTTCTATCCTTCATGTTCCAAGTCTCTTTTCAACCTTCATGAAAAACATTTATTTTTGGAAATTTGTCATAGAATCTAATCAATCCTTGTCCCCATTAGATTCATTAGTAGTCATGAAAGTGTCAAAGTTGAAAGTGGATCATTTAAAATTTGGTATATCACCACACTTAAGGTAGGTTTTCATACATGTATTAACTTCAATTTTCATCCCAATAGATTAAGTTTCAAGAAGAGAGATTAAAATTATCATATCTGAGGAGTTAGCCTCATTAAAAATCCTAGAGGTCTAACCAAAAATTAGGTAACCTGCAACCTAGGGTCATTCTTGTTGTACCCAACATCCACCTTTTCTTCAAGGATAAATGGGGACCCAATTTTTGATATTTTTATCTTAATATTAACCCAATTTTTCATATGTTTATGAAAAATATGAGAAATCTAAGATGTTTCACTTTTGACAAGGTGGTATTGGCACAATATGTTTCATGAGACTAACTTTTGTTTTACAGAGACTATTCTTCAAGTTTGTATTTTCAAGCTAATTCTTTTAGCCCTTATGTAACTTTCCCTTTTCGGTGTTCTTGGTCCTATTTTCTCAATGCTTTCTAGAGTATTTTGATACTTTCTAGATCAATTGTTCTTTGTTTTATTTGGCATTAAAGGTTGTGATTTCTCTAGTTATTTCCAAGATTATATATATATATATATATATATATATATATATATATATATATATATATACATATATATATGAGTTTAGGACTTGAAAAAAATGGGAAAATTAATCTTGACACATTGGGGTCTAGTTTACAGATTGGGTGCATTTTTGTGTTTTTAAGACTTTAGGACAAAGGAAAGTGATCACAAGATTATTCTAAATAATATCACAATTAAATACTTTTACCAGGCATATGTAAGTTGCTATTAAGGTACCTCATACAAAGTTAGAATGTTTTATTTTTTTATTGGATCGAATGAACGTATGTTAAATAATTTTTGGAAGTGATAATTCTAGGTGTAGATTTGGTTGACATAGATATTCTAGTAACAGTTTATTTTATAATTATAACAATTCACTAGGGTTTCATCTCATTTATTTTCCATTAATATAAACACAAGAGAAACAAAATAAAATAAAAAGAGAGAAAAATCCAATGAGTTAAAAAAAAAGGCAAAGAAAATTTAAAATAAAATTAAAAGGCTGACATGATGAAATAAGGTC
Source organism: Torreya grandis (assembly GCA_037957365.1). Lineage (NCBI taxonomy): Eukaryota > Viridiplantae > Streptophyta > Pinopsida > Cupressales > Taxaceae > Torreya > Torreya grandis. Next base: position 514,450 of record JARHVA010008058.1, on the reverse strand, counting down.
AATGCACCACACATCATGGCTAACAAAAAATTAATGGAAGGAGAAGAGAAGGAGCCCAATATATATCTACTAAAGATATGGATGCCTAGATAGTAGTAGAGCAATTCTTGATCTTCCCTTGACCTATTGAGCTTCAATAGATACTAGAACAAAACCTACAACCTTTGAAAAACTCATCACATTAATGGCCAAATAAACTACATGTTTAACACACACAGAACTAATAAATCAAATGTCAACTATGTTATGTGATTTAAACTTATGAATATCATTCATGTTTTTGATTTAAGTATTTTTCTATGACACACTTCAAGATTGATCTAAAGATTTCAAAATTGGAGTGTTGGGTTCTTGAATACTTAAGAGTATTCACCCTGTAAGTCACCATTTAATGTACCCAACATCCCCATTTTCTTCAATGATAAATGGGGACCCCATTTTTCAAATTTTGATCTTAATATTGACCCACTTTTTCATATGTCTATGCAAAATATGAAATTTCTAAGATGTTTCACTTTTGGCAGGTGGTATTGGCACAATATGTTTGATGAGACTAAATTTTATTCTACAGAGACTTTTCATTGGGTTTATATTTTTAGGCTAATCCTTTCAAGCCTTATGCAAGTTTCCATTTTGGGTGTTCTTAGGCCCATATTATTTTGGGATTACTATTCATAAATATTTATTTTGTCAGGAAATTATTGTAGACACTTTATCTAAAATAATTCCCTTGAAGGAATTTGCCCTATGAGCTCTTTTCCTTATGAAATCTTAGACTATGGAAATTTTCCCTGAAATAAATTCCTAAATGGATTATCCCTTTGACCTTATAAACCTACCCTATAGGAATTTTTAAAACGACCCTTAGCTATAAAAAATTACCCTTTAAAAAAATCAAAAGTGCCCTTCGCCCCTATGAAGTAGACCCTGTGGGAAATTTTTTGCCTTGAAGTAGACCCTTTACATCCTTTCCACCACCTACTCTCCAAAAGTTTTGAATTATCCCTTTGGCCTTTCTTAAAGTGTAATTTTTCCTTTGAATTAACCCTTTGACCTTTCTTAAATTTACCACTTTACCCTTTTTGACCAAATCTTTTAGGGCACATAACCTTCAGGTTTTGTGTAAGAGACCCTTTGGGACTTTTTCTTGAATAATTTACCCTAATAGATGTATCCTTTAGGATATCCCATTCAACCCATTTTTCCCATGTAAAGTTCCCTTTAGACTTTGTTCTTTGGACCCTTTCGACATGGACATACCCTTCAAGATTTTTTTCCCAAGCATTTGACCCTTTTCAAAGTGGCCACTTACCCTTCAAAATAATTTCCAAAGCCCTTTTCCCCTTGAAAATACCCTCTATACCCAAGGCACATAACCTTCAAGTTTTGTGTAACCTAAATTTTGTAACTTTTGAAACAACCCTTAACCATATGAAAGTACCCTTTATCAAATCAAAAATTCCCTTTGGTTCCTATGAAGTAGATCCTTCAGGACTTGTCATGGATAAAATGCCTTATAAAGTGGACTCTTCAGATCAAAATTACCCTTTGGGGAAATTGAAAATGCCCTTCAAACTTTTGAATATCCCTTTGGGATAATTGTCTTGGGGCTTTTTCTTAGATAAAATATTTAACGAAATTATTGTGAACATTTCTTCCAAAATAATTCCCTCGAAAGAATTAGTCTACGGATATTGACCCAAAATCATCTTTTGGATTAGAACATAAATGCCTTATTAATAAGAGTACTAGTCTCACCATACTTAGCCAAAATAAATAAAAATATTTCCTATAAATACTTTAAAGACCCCCACTAACCTGAGCTAACAAGATTAAATTATACAAGAAATAAAATTTGAGTGAACGTTGCACATTTATGTCACATAAATTGATATTCAATGTAGGATTTTATATATGTGATATGCCATGATTGAAATCCATTATTGCATTCAAGATAAATTGAATTCAAAATATTTTTCTATCTTACAATGATTAATATCCTTAGTTCCTACTTCAAGATTACTATAAGTAAAATAATGATTAAGCTAGATCCAAGTTGTTTCCACGAACATACATATCACATAGAAGAGAATCATAAAGCATGCAATAATGACATATACATATAGAACATTTTTAGGTATGAACACACCATCCCCATATTTAATTAAAGAATCTAATAAATTCATAAATATAGCCTTTGACACCACTATATTTAGAGATAAATATAGGAATTACTCAACATTATGGGATGTCATTAATTCAGTGGACGTGTTTCACTTGAAGATGATATGACACTAGAAAATAGATTGTTCATGAAGGAATTTTTGTCATTAAAATACCATAGATTACACTTTATTACAACCAATCTAGAAGTGATGACATGCATTGACCTCTTAAGGGACCTGTTCTTCTCTTGGAAGATATCACAAGATCCGTTCATGCATCATTCTAGTAATAACATGGTGGTCACGTGCATTTATGGACCAAATTTATAGAGATATTTTATTTCATTATACATGATTCCTAATTTGATAATCACACATTTGTATAATTTAATTTAGAGACATTGATGGATAAGGTATTATCTTCATGGAAACTCTCATACCAAACCATCACATAGAAAGGGAAGAAGTTGAAAAAAGCAATACTAATTGACAGGTTCAAGATGGGGATTTGCATTGGTATGTCTCTTCTTAACCAATTATATGGTATTCCCAACATTCATTTTATTAATTTGGATTGGGTGTCATTACTATGTACGAATTTTCATATACCTTGTGTGAGATCATAAGTCTAAAATTGAGGGATTACATTATTTATAAAGATAGGCACCTCACACCCATAGGAGATTTATTTATGATGTCATACTTATTGAACATAGTCATGGGAACATGTTACAAATATCATGGTGCATTATGGGCTTTATCCATATATTTTAATAAAAATAGAATCTATGACCACTACTAGCTCATGCACATCTACTTTATACCAAACATATGCTGAGGATATCTGAAGATGTCTACCCTCAAGTTTGGCAAGACATTTATGGCTCGATGAATTGGACATAATATTGTGAAGAACATAGATAGGAAAGGGGATTATTTCCTTTACCAAAAATTCAATTTAATCATGGTATGGGGAAATGAAGTTGGCCCCTATGTCTTCTAAGGTTTCTAATAGATAAATTAGCTGAACAAGATATTGACTTCCAATTATGGAAGAGCATTGAAGAGGATTTGTCAAGGAAAAAGAAAGCCTTATATTTTGGTCATTTCATAAATATTAGTATAATGGTATATATAATGAGAAATAATCTCAGGGAGTTAGGTGGAAAAGGTAGGATTTATCCTTTCCTTGCACTTGTACATGGAGATTGGGATCTGCATGGGTTAATCTAAAAGCACATTCATGTATTTAACATCCTATATAGTCATGATCCTTATGAATATGACTTCCTATTTTTTGATACTAAGTATAATGAGGAAGTGTTGGAGAGGTAATAAATTAAATGGTTATAAGAGGATCATTTGATAATGATCTAGGATGATCCTTCAATTTCCACTAGGGAGTTGGATAGTAAGAAGGAACTCTACAATGGGTGGAAACACTCAAATATTTGGAGGGGATAGTCTAAGGAGCAACCCAAGGACCAAGTTGCTTCCTCCTCCAAAATAATTCCTTTGAATTTAAAATTCAAAGTAGTTAAGAAGGATACCAAGTCATTGATCCTAGTTTAACTAAGGGAGGACAAGCAAGGGACCCCATCAGCCTTAACTCTAATGAGGAAGAGAGAGCATATGAATTCCTTGCTTTAGGATCTAGTCAATAGCCAATTTATATTACCTAGGAACACATTATTACATCCATTAGGATATCAAATCTAAGAACAACAACATCACCACATAGGGACTCCTCAACTCAAGTAAGGACCTCCCTTGGTCTACAAGAAAAAGATTAGGACTCCTATGAGTAGTCTTATAGTAGAGGCATCATAAAGTCTACTTACCAAACCAACACATTTCGAACCATCTAGGGGAGATGTGGTAATCATCAAAGATATTTAATATGATTCTAATGAGGAAGCCAAGTTGGGGATAACTAAGGCTATGAGCCTCTAAATAAAACCTGTAGAGCTTACTCTTATAGATACAAAATATTTTGTCAGTTTTCCCTTATTTTCTATACCCATCTTTGGGAAGGCTACCTCTATGGAAGTTACCACATCTATCCCCTCCACTTCCACTACTAACATTACTCCCTACATCTCTATTTCCATCCCATTCACCACATAAACCCCTTTTATTCCTACTGACACCTTCACTAATAAAGACCTCAAGAGGAGGAAAGTGTCCACAAAGGTATAGACTACACTAGCCACCTCAAAACTCAATTTCCAATCCAATCAAATCACCCTCCCACTACCATATACCACTTCCATAGAGGAGACCATAGTGACAAGAACTAGTAGGGGGAGGAAGGCTAAACCCCAAATAATCATGGTCTATCCATTTCCTCAGTTTAGAGGAGTGGATTGGTCTAAAATCATATGGCCTTACCTTCCTAATGTCCTAACTAAATCCCATAATAAAAAACAAAAATATCAAGAGGAGGTAGAGGAACATGTTGTTTTCACAACCTCTAATGCATCCTAGTTAGATATTCATCCATTGGCATTAGATATAAAAATAAAAATTTCCCAATTACCAAACTTTAGGATCACTAATCTCCCATCTATTTCTACCTTATTTGATCCTCCAAATAGTAGTATTTAAAGGGTGAATAAGAGGAAACTATAAGATGACAAGGGTACCTAGATCATCCTTGAATAAAGGAAAGAAGTGTTCTCCCTCACCAAAAGACAAAAAAGATAGCCAAGATGATCTTTATATGAGTCAAATCTAGAAAAACTAGCTCAAGCACATAAAGATGCCATAGTTTTGATTCATTAGGGTACTAAACTAGATCGATAGGAGATAAAGTTAAATTATAGGTATTGGAAGATGAAATGGAACAAATCAAGGAGAAGGCCAAGATAACACATATTTCTATGGGTATAGTAGCTAAAGTTTAGGAGGCATCTTTGAGATTCTATAACTCCCTAGAATTCATGAAATCCATGAAGGCCAAGATGACCCCTCATGTGAGCTAGGCCAATTAATTGTTCAACTCTTTGAGGGATGATAGTGAAAAATTGAATATGCTAGTTTTCTACATGGGTAAATCTCTCTATAGTCATCTTAACCTTATGACTATGTTGGAAGCATCTAATGCCATAAATCTAGTAGTTGTTTGGTAGGAAGAGGCAAAATATTTATTGAAAAATATTGGGGATTAAGTCTCCAAATATCAAGCACATGAGGCTAAGTTTCTTCAAATTTTACATGAGCTAAAGTTATCTAAGGTTAAAGACTCCACTAGTAAGTTGATTAGTAGAATCAATTTTGACAAGCTAATCTAAGAGGTGGCTAATGAGTTTAAGTAGAGCTTAAAATGTTTAAAAATTGAGGATATTGATTCAAAATTAAGCAAGGCTCAAAAAAAGGTCACTAAAGTTGAAATCTTGAAGAATAAATTTTGAATAACCAAGGATGATTATACAAAACTCCTTGGATAGACCAATAGAATCCATCATCCACCATTGCTAAATTTAGACATTATATGAAATAAGCATGGAATGGTGAAAAAATTATATGAGGATAATTAAGTGAAGAATAATTAGGCTTTAGGGGATGGAACTAGATCTTCAACTATAATGATGACTTCTACACCAACCAAGGTGCATATAGTACTTAGAGCGAGTAAACCTTGGTAGGATGGAATCTTACACATGTAAAAATTTGTAACAACTAATGTACCTATATTTGGAGTGGATAATTATAAAAAAATTATTTTATATTTTATGTAAATTCACACATTGTATAATTTTTAAAATTTAATTTTTTTTTTAACTTTTAGTTTTCTTTTAGAAAGTTTTAAAACCATAATTAGAACTACATGTTCTAACTAACACATGTAACCACTTGCATAAATTTGGAGGATGAGTTGGCCCCTTCCCCAAGCCTATATATATGATTATAACCAGCTTAGTTTTTTTGTTAGAAGATTTTGGAATATAGACCAGTGAACAATTTTGATCACAACAAAGTGTTTTTGAGTATTTTCTTTCCAATTCTATCCATGAAATTAGTTGTTATTTCCATGGTTGTATCTTTCAATAATCTTTAGTGTGATATAGTTGTGAATATATTATTGATTTCTTGATTGACATATTGATCCTAGATGTGCAATAGCTATTGAAAGATTAGTGAATGTATCGATTGAGTTGGTCAAGCTAATTGAATCATGTTTTTTAATGTGTATTTATGCTTTCTTTGGTGTATTTTTTTCTATGTGTGCAAAAACTACCTGAAATAATTCATCTACCCAAACCATAATATCCTAATTAAGTGTGTAAAATAGCTACCCTAAAGGAGTAACCTTTGTCTGAGGCTTACAAATTCCCTACATCTTTATTTACTTAGACTTCCTAGCCATGTATGACTGTATGTGCACTATTGATGCTAGAAATAGACATAGGTTTTAGAAATCATAGGTCTATTCAAAAACCATCTAGGGAATTAATTACCAAGAACCACGAATCCTCTTTTTATACCTTACCTTACCCTCCTTTTTTGATTTTGTTATTAAGACCTACCCACTCTATATTAAAAACTATCCACCCATCCAATTCATGTAGAAAATTCACTCTATTAGAAGGCCACACCTATATCTAAAAAACCTTGTCAACAACCTACATTCCCTACCCCTATTCCATAAATAGGTTAAAATACACCACATAATGTAACTCATGCCTTGGAGTGGAGTTCACCTCAATAGAGATCCTAAAACATTATAGGCTACCTCATTTGACTTAGTATACATAAAACACACATCAACAACGTTCTAATGGTACTAGAAGGAGGGTCAAACCTCTAACAATAGAGGTTATTTTATATGTAAAGTTACATTGGAGTCACCTAGGAGAGTGACCAGATCTAATTTTTAGGTTGCTTTATTAGCGTCATCCTTGACAATTCATAGGAAACCTTGAGTTGTGCCAACAACTCTAGTCTAGAATAATCCACCACCTCCTCTAGGGAACCCCTTACCTATAAGTAACCCTTTGACTATTAGTCAACCAATGGCTCAATAACAACCTTGGTTAATTGGATCTACCATTGCCTTCTTAGGAGGCTTGCATGATTTTCCCCAAAATCCTAAAAAGTATCTTCCATCTTTTTCTTCTTCAAGACCAAGAACTAAATAAGAGTATATTAAATCTATTAAATTTACTTTATGATTAATGAATGTATTTGATGAATATGTTGCATGTAGATCATTCCATTTTAATTTAATGGATGCTTCTTATGATTGGTGCTTAAATCTAACAAAAATTTCCATCACCAATTGGGAGGAATGTCAAATGAATTTTCTTGTGTAGTTTGGATAGGCCACCAGTTCTAGATTGGTATATCAGAACTTCACTAGTATGAATATGGAGCCTAATGAGCCCATCTATACATTCAATGAAAGATGGAAAAATATGTTCAACTTGTTGACCCCAAGGTATAAACCAAAACTAGGATTAACATTAGAGATGTACAAGAATGCTTTGGACCCTACTACCACTGTGTTCTTGAGGAGAGCACTAGTTGCAAATAATTTGGCATTAATATTCAAATAGGCTATTAAAATTGATAGATAGATTGACTCATATACACCTAGGGCACCTAACATCAATAATGGATTTCTAGTGCTCAATCAGATACCACATGTGAAATAGAACATTCTAGCATATAATCATAATCAATTGTACACACTACCTCTATTAACACAAATGATCTAGCCAAATTTTTGCTACTTAAACAATCATGTGACATGCAACAATCATCAAAAGAAATATCACATAGCAATGCTTCCCATAACCATTCTACAAGGTATGGATTCCATAAAGGTTGAATTGGATTCTATTCAAAAAATGGTCTAAAATTTGAGAAATGATTTCCTAAATATGCAATGAAAAATGGGAAACACCAATGCCCTAATTGGTAACCAAAATAATATATTATAGAGATATAACAAACCATTTAATAGGCCTATGAATGACTTGAAGCATCTTATCAAGCTCATAAAAATTAACATAGCTAAAAAAAGTCTCCCCAATTGGTAAAAGATACAGAATATAGCCCATCATGGTGAGCTCAATTACATTAAGTTCTATACAATGTTTGAGATCTTTCAGAGGGAAGTAACTAGATAGGATCAAATGAATAATTTATTATAATCTCATCAATATCTTAAATCTTCAAGCATAACCATGTTTGTTGAAACTTATGAGTTTCCCTTCCCAAGCGAAGAAGAAAATGAACTAGAGGATAATATAGATGAAGTTCATGCTTTTCAATAGTTCTAAAGAGGTGCATATAACTTAAGGAAAAAATATCCACTTACCACCTTGACTCCTCCAAACACCATGGCGATTCCTCCAAATCCTAAATTATACAATAATCTACCCCCTCTAAATGGGAATTATCAACCACCAAGAAAGTAAGAACTAATTAAAGGAGGATACAACATCATGGAGAGATATGAAGAAGATTAAGGAAAATATAACTCTCCATGAGTTATCCCAGATCACTAAACAAAAGGATTTATTATGGTAGTCCATTATTGGAAAGGCCCCTATAGAAAGAACTAGAGTGACTATGGACAAAACAAAGGTTACTGATGCTAATGTCATTTACAAGAGCAATCCCAAAGTGCCACCATTTCTATTGATTATGAGAGCATTAGATAAGAACATTCATAATTGTTTAGTTAATTTTGGATCATCTATAACTATCATTCCTACCTTTGTTTATAAAAATCTTGGTCTCACTCCAATCCTTTTAAAGAGACTAGTCTCTCAACTAGATAAAATTTTAATACTATTAGTTGGAGAACTAAATAACATACACATTCAAGTAACATTGGAACTAAGAGTCTAGATGACTATTGATATCCTAGTAGTGGACATAATAATTGGCTATAGACTATTGCTAAGTAGAGATTGGTTTAAAACACTTAATAGATATCTTTCCATAGACTTTTCTCATATCTGGCTACCATGGAGAGGAGTTTTAAACTAGATCAGAATTGATAAAGAACCAAGAGTGAAATATCCCATCATAGAGTATAATGTAAAAAATGAAGAGGTAAAGTATGACTGTTCTTCCCTTGGTATTTATATTTTTACCACTCAGAATCTAGCATAAAATCCAAAACTTGAAGGTTCAAATTAGCTATGGACTATGAATTTCATAGAAATAGGTCCAAACAAGGATCAAACATAGGAATTGATCTAAAAAAGTTCTTGGCAAATTATAGATTATAGTTTCCATGTAATAACAATAGAGCTACCTATGAAGCTCTAATTTTGGGACTACAGTTTTTGATAAAGAACAATGTAAAATAGATAAAAGTATTTGGTAACTCGTAGTTGGTACTTCACCAAGTAAGAAATAAATATCAGTGAAAGTTATCTTATTTGAAGAGATATAAGAATAGATTATGGGATTTAATTAAGAGATTTAAATATTTTAACATAGTGGCACTCCTGAGAGAACAAAATCAAGTCACTGATTCGGTAGTTGCTACTACTACCAATATCAATCCATTTCAGGAGTCTAAGGTAAAGAGATTTTTTATTGAATTCGTTCCTTGTCCCTCCATTCTAGATAATGTAGAAAATTTCTAGGTCTTCAATGATGATCAACACATTATTTATTTCTTAAATAATTCAAGGGATTTCAAGTCCCAAATCATCGATGACAAGGACATTAACCATTTATATGCAGAAGAAATGGATAAAGAGGGCATTCTCTAGCTCAAGGAAAATCAAGTTCTAGCTAGCTTAATCTCCTTATAAAGACCATTCAACTTAGACCCTCAGGCACAATAGCTCAAGTGGCCCAAGGTTGATGAATCAAACTTTAAGAGGGAAAATCTAGGAGATGATCGTAATCCATGTTACATGAATATTGGTCTCAATTGGAATATGGAGGAAAGATAGCAAGTTAGGGATTTGATCACTCCAAAATATACTATCACCTGGACCTATGAAGACCTAAATATATATGACCCATAGGTCATAACCCATATGATTCCCCTAAATAAAGACCATAAACCACTCAGACAAAGGTAAAGGATAGTAAATCCTATTCTAGAGCCTATTAGTCAGAAGGAAGTGGAGAAGTTATTAAGTTCCAAAATCATCTTCCCAATTCAAAATTCTACCTCAGTGGCCAATTTGGTCTTAGATAGAAAGAATAATGGTGAGATCAGATTATTTATAGACTTCAAAAATATGAATAAGGCTTCTAAAAAAGATAATTTACCTTCTCCCTTCTCTAGATGGGGTAATATAGATAGTGAGTGGTTCTAAAATGATGTCCTTTTTGGATGGATTTTTATGCTAAAATCAGGTATTAATTCAGTGTAAGGATAGAATGAAGATGGTTTTTACCATGAAATGGGGTACTTATGCATACAAAATGATGTCATTTGACCTAGTCAATACATAAGCTACCTTTTAGTGTGCCATGGATCATGCCTTCAAGGGACTAACAGGAAAATGTATAGTCATCTATATGGATGATCTTAATTTTTTTTTAAAGAATAGAAAAGATCACATAAGTCATCTACAATCCATATTTTAGAGATGTATAAGGTTTGGTATTTCATTGAACCTAAAGAAAATCATATTTGGCATCACTAAGGGAAAACTCTTGGGACATATTATCAGAAAGGATGGAACCACCATTGATCTAGATAGAATCTAATCAATTTATAAAATTCAAAATTTAAACAAGGAGTTCAAGTCATTCCTTAAGAAATTCAACTTTAGGAGGAAGTTCATCTCAAGGTTCACAAAAATTTTCAAGCTTCTAAATGCCATGTTCAAGCAAGATGCTAAAATTTAGTTCACAATTCAAGAAAAAAAGTCTTTCAAAGACATAAAGGATGCCATATCATAGGCTCCAATGTTAATTAGTCTATACTCCACAAAATATTTATACCTATATCCATTCACTTTAGGACACACTATTGTATGGTTATCACATAAAAAAGATGAAATTGAGCATAAAATTACGTTCATGAGAACAAATATAAAGGATGTAGATCTCAAATAATCTATGATTTATAAATAGATATTCACTCTCATCAAAGCAATGAAGAAATTTCAACATTATATCTTACGAAACAAAACCATTACTATTGTACTCAACTCTACTATCAAGTTCACCCTATTATAGAATGAGCTAGGAGAATGTCAAGGTAAATGATGACCAAGCTCTAGGAATTTGACATAGAAATCAAGGCTATAAAGATCATCATAGGTTAAAGCATTATTTAACTCATGACTAAGCCTAATCCTTGAATCACTATTAAAGATCTATGTGTAGGACAAGTTTATAAAGGAGAATGGTATACCTATATAATCTAGTATTTACTTATAAGAAAATATCCCCCAAAGCTTAATAGATAAAGAATAAGAGCTTTGAGACTCAAAGATGTTCATTTCATGATTAAGAAGGGAGTCCTATATAAAAGGAAATATGAAGGTATTTATCATAGATTGTATTTATAGAGGATACTAAAGAGTTTCTAGAGAACTTGCATCAAAAGATAAGAAGTGATCAACCTACTGGGAATACCACTGCCCATAAAATATTGAGGTTGGGTTACTATTGGCCAACCATCTTTAAGGATGCTCATACTCATGTCAAAACCTACCATCAATGTCAAGTATTATCCAAGATATAAGTACACATAACAATGCCTCTACAGCCATTTGTTGAAGTAAGGTTGTTTGCATAATGGGATTTATACTTCATTGGTGTAGTCAATCCAAATTCTTCAGTAGGCCATAAATTTATACTTACGACTACAAATATTATACTATATGGATACAGGTAGTAGATACCAAGAATAGTAGAGAAGAAGATGTGATTCACTTTTTGGAGGAACACATAAGAATTAGATTTGGCATTCCCATATCTCTAGTGTGTGATAATGGACCATATTTTATATCAGTAGAATTCATTGAATGGGCACATGATAATTAGATCATAATCATGTCAACTTATAACCACTACCCTTAGGGAAATGGACTAGTAGAGTTAACAAATAAAAATTTGATTGATGCAATCAAGAAGTTAGTAGGGTCCAAGCCTCGGGACTGATATAATTTACTAAAGTATGATCTTTGGGTAGACAAAACAATATACAAGCAAGCCCTGAAAGCTTTGCCCTACCTATTAGTATATGGATACAAAATAATTTTCCCTATCATATTGAAGTTGTCTGCCTATTAGTTCATGCAAGACTACATGGAACCAAATGACAAATTAGAATCAAGATTTATTGATATAATAGAAATGGAAGATTCAAGGACTAAATCCCTATAGACATTCATCAAACACTAGGATATAGTAAAATGATGGTTTGATAAAAGAGCAAAAGTTAAAGCATTCAAAATTTTGGATCTAGTGCTACTATGGGATAAAGTTCATAAAAATAAAGGACAACATGATAAGTTTTACCCATTATGGATAGGACCCTATTAGATTTTAGAGATCATGGTAAATATTGTATTTCATTTAAAGGACCTCCAAGGCAACGAGTTTACATATCTGGTCAATGGATAATTCTTGAAGCATTACTTTTGGGTTGTTCTATCTACTGATATTATTGATTGAGAGGATTCATATAATTTTATATTTAGGAATACATATATTTCCATGATTTTTATCTTAGATTTCCATGATTTCTAGTTTAGTTGTTCTACTTTTTAGTATTCAGTGTTTTAGATTATAGATTAGTGTTTTATAGAGTAGTTTCCTACTTTCTAGATTAATTATTATTTATTTTATTTGGAATTCAAGGTCATGCTTGATTTGTTATTTATAAGACAAAATATTAAACAACTGAGTTTAGGACTTTCAGAAAATGGGAAAATTAATCATGACACATTGTGTACTACATTATAGATTGGGTGCATTTTTCTATTTTTTAGACTTTAGGATGAAGGAAAGTGATCACATGATTATTTTAAATAATGTCATAATTGAATATTTTTAACAAGCATTTGGAAGTTGTTCTTGAGGTACTTCTTAAAAATTTATAATTTTTTATTATTTTATTAAATCAAATTCACTCATCATGTTAAATAATTGTTGTAAGTGACAATTATGGGTGTATATTTGGTTGGTAGGGATGCTCTAGTAATAGTTTGTTTTATAGTTATACTAGCTCACTGGGGTTTCATATCCTCTCTTTTCCATTTATCTAAACACAAGAGAAATAAAACAAAAGAAAAAGAGGGAAAAATATAATGAGTTTAAAAAAAGGCAAAGAAAATTAAAAGGCTCACATGATGAAATAAGGTCAATGCACCACTCATCATGGTTAATAGAAAATAATGGAAGGAGAAGAGAAAGAGCCCAAGGTATCTCTATTAGGGATATGGATGCTTGGATGGAATTAGATCAATGCCTAAGATTATTTTGATTTAATAAGCTTTAACAAATACTAGAATTAAATCTACAACCTCATCAAAACCTTTGAAAACTCATCAAACAAAGGCCAAATAAACTACATGTTTAACGCACATAGATTCAAGAAATTAGAAGGAAAGTATGTTGTGTGATTTAAAATTATGAATATCTATCATGTTTTTGATTTAAGTATTATTCTATGACAATCTTCAAGACTGATTTAAATATTTCAAAACTAGAGAGTTGGGTTCTTAAATACTCAGGAGTATTCCCCTTATATGTCACCATTTGTTGTACCCAACATCCCCCTTTCTTCAAAGAGAAATGGGGACCCACTTTTTAAAAATTTGATCTTAATATTGACCCACTTTTCCATATGTTTGTGAAAAATCTAAAAAATCTAAGATGTTTCACTTTTGACAGGGTGGTATTGGCACAATATATTTCATGAGACTGACTTTTGTTCTACAGAGACTATTTTTCAAGTCTATATTTTCAATCTAATTCTTTCAGACCTTATGAAACTTGCCCTTTTGGGTGTTGTGTTTTGGGTGTTTTTGGGCCCATTTTATTTTAGGATTACTATTTAGACAACCTTATTTTGTTAATAAATTATTACAAACATTTTATCCAAAACTATTCCCCTGAAGGAATTTGGCCTATGAGCTCTTTACCTTAAGAAATCTTGGACTACGAACATTTTCCCCAAAAAAATTCCATAATGGATTATCCCTTAAAAAATTCAAAACCTACCCTTTGGGACTTTTTAAAATGACCCTTAGCTATATGAATTTACCCATTGGGAAAATCGAAAGTGCCCTTTGCCCCTACAAAGTAGACCTTTAGACAACTTTTTGCGCGAAAATAGACCATTCATAGCATTTCCACCTACTCTTTATAAATTTTGAATTAGCCCTTTGGTCCTTTTGAAATTGTCCTTTGTCATTTAAATTAACCCTTAAACCTTTCTTGAATGGACCAATTTACCCTTTTTTACCAACTCTTTTGGGGCGCATATCCTTTGGGTTTTGTGTAAAAGACCCATTAAGACATTTTCCTAAATCCTTTACCCTATGGGACTTATCCTTTCAGATATCCCTTTCAACCCCTTTACCCCATGTAAAGTGACCTTTGACATTTGTTTTTTAGACCCTTTTGACATGGACATACCCTTCAAGATTTCTATCCCAAGCTTTTGACCCTTCTCAATGTGGCCACTTACCCTTTAGAATAATTACCACATCCTTTTTGACCACCAAAATACCCTCCAAACTTAAGGCACATACCCTTCAAGTTTTATGTAACCTACTCTTTAGACCTTTTGAAACAACCCTTAGCCATATTAAGTTACCCTTTAGGAAATCCAAAATACCCTTTAGCCCCTATGAAGTAGATCCTTCAAGACATTTTTCATGGAAAAAATGCCGTATAAAGTGGACTCTTCACATTAAAAGTACCCTTCAGGGAAATTGAAAATGCCCATCCAAACTTTTAAATAGCATTATGAGATAATTACCTTAAAACTTTTGCCTAAATAAAATCTTTGGAGAAATTACTGTGCACATTTTGTTTGAAATAATTCCCCTGAAAGAATTAATCTATGGAAATTGACCCAAAATCATCTTTCAATTTAGAAATTAAATGGCTTATTATAAAAGGTACTAGTCTCACTATATTTATCCAAAATAAATCAAAAATATTTCCTATCAACAGTTTAAAGACCCCCACTAACCTAATCTAATAGGTTTGAGTTAAAAGGGAAATATAAGCCAAGTAAATGTTGCACATTTATGTCACACAAAATAATATTCAATATAGGATTCTATATAGACAATATGTCATGATTTAAAGCCATCATTACATTTGAGCTAACTTGCATTCAAATTATCTTGGTATTTTACAATCATGAAGAGCCTTAGTTCCTACTTCAAGATTATTGTGAGTAAAATAGTGATTGATCTAGATTAAAGATGTTTGTAATAACATACATAACACATAGAAGAGAATCATATAATATGAAACAATGGAATCTACATCTCAAAAATTATGAGGTACAAACTTGCCATCCCCATATTCGATTAAATACTCTACAAAATTTATGGATATAGTCTTCAATGTCATGGTGTTTAGAGAAAAATACAAGAATTACTCAACATTATGGGATTTCATTAATTCTATGGACATGTTTTCACTCAAATATGATATGACACTATAAGATAGATTATTTGTGAAGGAATTATTGACATTCAAACACTAGAGATTACACTTTTTTGTCATCAAGTTAGAAGTAATTTCATGCATTAACCTCCTAAAGGACCTATTCTTCGTAGGGAGGATATCATAGGATGTGTTCCTATATAATTATAGTAACAAAATAGTGGTTACATGAATTTTAGACCTAGATTTAAATATATATTTGTCTTTGAGTATACACAATTCCTACTTTGACAAGCACACATTGGTGTAATTTAATGTAAAAACCTCAATGGAGAAGGTAATATCTTTGTGGTTACTCCTAGACTAAAGTATCACATGGAAAGGGAAGAAACCAAAAGGAGCAATACCGATTGATAGGTTCAAGATGGGGATTCACATTGGTATAGATCTTCTTAACTGATTATATAGTATGTCCAGCATTCATTTTGCTATTTTGGATTGGTGTCATTACTATATATGATGCTTACACATGATGCTACATATGCCCTAGGTGATATCATAAGTTTACAATTGAGGGAGAAGATTATTCACAAAGATAGGCACCCCACACCCATATGATGTTTCTTTATGATGTAATACTTATTATATGTAGTCATGGGAACATGTTATAAATACCTTGGTGCATTATGGGCTTTGGCCTTAGACTACAAGAAGAATATAATATGTGACCACTATTAGTTCATGCATGTATACTATTTTACCAAACATATGGTGAGGATATATGAAGATATCTACCCTTAGGTTTTTCAAGCCATTCTTGGCTCACCCATGCCTTAAATTAGACATAATATTATGAATAACTTGGTTGAGAAAGAGGATTTTTTTCTTTACCCAAATTTCACTATCATCATGGTATGGGGAAATAAAGATATCCCCTATGTCTTGTAAGGTTTATACTAGATAAATTAGATAAATAATATATTTACTTCTAATTATGGAAGAGAATTGAGGAGGATTTATCAAAGTAAAAAGAGCCTTATATTTTTTTCACTTCATAACTATTAGCAAAATGCTATATACAATGAGAAAGCATCTTAGGGATGTAGGTGTAAAATGTAAGAGTTATCTTTTCCTCGCACTTCCACATAGAGACTAAGATCTACATGGGTTAAACAAAAAGCACATTCATGGAATCAATGTCCCATATATTCATGATCTTTATGACTATAAATTCCTATTTTTAAATGCCAAGTCTAATGAGGAAGTGTTAAAATGAGCATAGATTATTGGGCTATAAGAGGATAATTTGAGAATTATCTAGGATGATCCTTCAATTTTCACTACAGAGTTGGATAGCAAGAAGGCACTCTATAAGGGGTGGAAACATTTGTATTTATAGAGGGAAAATCCATGGAGAAATATAAAGACCAAGTTACTTCATCCTCCAAAGGACTTCCTTTGAAGTTGAAATTCAAAGTAGTGAAGAAATATCTTGGGCCACTTGAGCCCAGTTCAACTAGGGGAGGACACGTAGGGGACCCCATTAACCTTGACTCTTATGAGGAAGAGAGAGCACAAGAATTGCCTACTACAAGTTCTAGTCAAGTACTAATTGCTATGCCGTAGGAACACATTGCTACATCCATTGGAATGACTACTCTAGGAGCCAAAAAATCATCACCTCAAGACTCCCCCACTCATGTATGGACCCCCTTGATCTGTAAGAGAAACCGTAGGACCCCTATGGGTAGTCTTCTTATAGAGGAGTCATAGAGTCTACCTACTTAACCTCCACATTTAGATCTAGCCAAGGGAGATGTGATAATCATAAAAGATATTGAAGATGATTCTGATGAAGAAGATAAGTTATAGATGACCAAGGCTATGAGCCTCCAAATAGAACTTGTGGATATTACTCTTTTAGGTACATAGTATTTTATCAATTTTCCCTTGTCATATATACCCATATTTAGGTGGGATACCTCTATGTAAGTTCCCACATCTATCCCCTCCACTTACACTACTACCATTACTGCCTACATCACCATTTCCATCCCATTCACCACACAACCCCATTTTATTTCTATTAGCACCTCCACTATTTAATACCTCAAGAATAAAAAAGTGTCTAAGAAGGTTTAGACCAAAATATCCACCTCATAACTCCATGTTAAATCAACTCAAATCACCCTTCCACTACCATATACCACTTTCATAGAGGAGACCATAGTGACAAGAATTGGTAGGTGGATGCAGGCCAAGACCCAAATAATCATGATCCATACACTTCTTTAGTTTTGAAGAGTGGATTGCTCTAAAATAATATGGCCTTCCCTTATTCATGTCCTTATTAAATCCCACAAGAAACAATAAAAATCTCAAGAGGAGGTAGAGGAAGAGGTTATCATCACAACCTCTGATTCATTCCTATTAGATATTAATCCATCGGTAGTATATATAAGAAGTGAGACATCCTAATTGCTAAACTTTAGGATCACTAAGCTTCAATCTAGTTCTACCTTGTTTGATCCTCCAACTAATAGTATTCAAAGGGTGAAAAAGAGGAAACTAGAAGATGACAAGGGTATCCAGATCATCCTTGAACAAAGGCAAAAAGTTTTAACCCTCAAAAAGAGGAAAAATAGATAGCTAAGATAATCTTTATATGATTAAAATATTGAAAACCTATCTAAAGCACACAAGGATGCCATAGTTACAATCCATGAGGGCACTGAACTAGCTCAATAAGAGCTAGAGGTAGAAGTACATGTATTGGAGACCAAATTGGAACAACTCAAGGAGAAGGCCAAGATAGTGCATATTCTTGTAGGTATAAAAATTGAAGTTTAAGAGGTAGCTTCAAGATGTTATAACACCCTAAAAGCCATCGAATTCATGAAGGATGAGATGGCCCATCATGTGAGCTAGGCAAATCAATTAGTCAACTCTTTGAGAGATGACAATGCAAAATTGAAGATGCTACTTTTCTACATGGGAAACTCTCTCTATAGTCATCTTGACCTTATGACTATGATGGAGGCATCTAATGCCTTAAATATAGTAGTTACTTAGCAAGAGGAGGAAAAATATTAGTTGTAAAATGTTAGGGCTTTAGTCCCTAGATATTAGGCATTGAGGCTAAGGTTATTAAAAAATTTCATGATCTAAAGTTATCCAAGGTTAAAGACTCCATTATTAAGTTGATTAGCGTAATCAATTTTGACAAGCTTATATAAGAGGCGATTGATGAGTTTAAGTAGAGCTTACAAGGTTTGATAATTGAGTAAATTGAATTATAATTAAGAAAGATTTGGGAAAAGATCACTAAATTTTAAATTTTAAAGAATAAATTCTAAATAACCAAGGATGATAATGTGAAGCTCTTTGGATAGACCAAGATAATCCATTGGCCACTATTACTAAATTTAGATAGTATATGAAGACAACATGGAGTGGCACAAAAAGTCTATGGGGATAAAAATGTGAAGAAGTAAGATTCAAGTGGTGAAACTACATCTTCAATTACCATGATGAATTAGACACCAACCAATGTGCACACATCACTTTGAGCAAGTAAGCCTTGGTAGACTATAATTTTATGCATGTATAATTTTTTAATGATCAATGTACTTATATTTTTAATGGCTAATTATAAGAAAATGACTTTATATTTTATGTACATGTACATGTTGCATTTTTTTTAAAAGTTAATTTATTTATTTTTTAATGTTTAGTTCTATTTTAGATGGTTTTAGACCACATATATAACTACATGTTCTAACTGACACATGTAACCACTTGCATAAACTTGGAGGATGAGGTGACCCCTTCCCCAAGCCTATATATATGATTGTAACCAACTTAGGTTTTTGTCAGAATATTTTGGAATACAAAGTAATGAATAATTTTGATCATCAACAAAGTATTTTTGAGTATTTTATTTCTAATTCCATGTAATTAGTTATTATTTCTATGGTTGTATACTTATCCTCGATGTGCAATCACTATTGAAAGATTAGTGAATGTATCGATTGAGTTGGTAAAGTAAATTGAATCATATTTTTAATCTATATATATACTTTATTTAGTGTATTTTTCTATGTGTTCACAATAACTACCTCAAATAATTCATTTGCCTGAGCTATAATATCTTAATTAAGGGTGTGCAATAGCAGCCCTAAAGGATCAACCTTTGTCTAAGGCTTGTGAATTCCCTACATCTTTATCTCCTTAGAATTCTTAGCCATGTTTGATTGTATTTATGCTATTGATGCTAGCAATAGACATGGGCTATAAAAAGAATAGGTCTATTAAGAAACCAACTAGGGAAGTAATTCCCAAGAACCATAGAGCCTCCTTTTTTTCCCTACCTTACCCTCCTTTTTTGAGTTTTTAATTAATACCTACCCACTTTAGATTATAAGCCAACCACCCATACAACTCACATAAAAAATTAACTCTATTATAAGGCCACACCTCTATCTGAAAAACCTTGTCAACAACTTACATGCCCTTCCCCTATTCCATCAATAGGTTAAAATACACCACACACCTACAACTCATGCCATAGAGTGGAGTTCACCTTAATAGAGATCCTAAAATGTTAGGATACCTCATTTGATTATAGTGTGCATAAAACCCACATAAATAATTCCCATGTTGGACTAGGTTTGAGATTAAGACTTGAACACTTCTACTTTCAGCTAGGATGTAGCCTAGAACCTCCAACACTTGTATTAGTTGATATTAGAGTAGGGGGAACTCTATGACCTATGTTCTATCATATAGGTTAATATCATTCATGATATGTATGGGATACTATCCGTAGGATAAAATATCATGGGACTAGTGATATTACAAAGTGCCTATATATATGAGAGGTTCCCAATGTACTGACCAACTAGGTCACCGCATTTGGTCGATGATCAGTTGCCTCAGGTGTTAAGATGGAGGTAGAATAAGGTGGCATGGGTAATACCCCATGTGTTAGTACTATAGCTAGTTATGTGAATATATATCATGTGGTATAGTTATTCAAACATTATAATAATGAGGTTGAGTTGGAGGATGGTGATACTAGAGTTGACATGAGCATGGATTATAAGCCACTACACTTGTTGGGTAGAGTTACATCTAGTGACACACTTGCTAAGATAATTTGGACTCCCTCATATGGCAGCTCCTATAGTGGTGTACACATTTTTGGGATAGACATTCAAGAGAACCAAGGTGAAGAGGAGGAGAGGGACCACAAGTCATGAGACCAAAGATCATACCATGGTGTGAGAGACCATGGATAGGTCAAGAATGATGGACACTACCTAGAGAGGATATGGATATGGATGTAAGAGTGCCACAAGTACCACTACTAGAACCATAGTAGGATTAGAGGAAACCACCTTGGTTTCACCATCAATGGAGATGATAGTGATGAGAGAGAGCACAGAGGGTGGTCATCTAGGGTGACCCATCAATTAGCCTAGGGTAGATCTTGTCTATAGAGGGCACCATTGAGGTGAGGCTTGACATGGGTATGGATGGTGACCCAAAGTTTTGCATTGATTATAAGAAACCCTACTTATGAGGTACTTAAAGGATGAACTAATGGAGAGACCATGTTTAGCAATTGAGAAGATGGGAAGACTGCTTTGTGACACTGAGATAGATAATAAATGGTTTAAATTTGCTTAAGTTTTAAAAAATAGAATACTAGTTGTATAATTTTTAATTGATATATTATAAATAGATATCTTTTGAGATATATCTATGATCTAACATCTATCTTGTTTAAATATTTTAGATCCTATAAAGGAAGAGGAGATAAAATGGGGATCCTTGGTGAGGGGAACACTCCATGATATCTTGGATGAGCTGTTAACACCATAAAACCTTACCACATTAAATGATCCCATGGTAGCATATGCCCCAACTTAAGCAAGTTAGTTTAGACTAGTAAGAGAGGCCATGAGGAAATTATAGGCATGTAGATATGAGATATAACCACCGACAGGGGTGGGAGTAGGAGAGGCATAAGCATGGAAAGCCTTGGCTAAGGAGAGTTGAAAATTTGGCTATTGTAATGTAGATAGGATGTGTATAGGCCTAGGTGGCCAACCTATAGGGGAAAGTAGCAGGATTGAGATATCAAACATCCTCTTTACATCATACTAATTAGATGGGGTTGTTTGAGACATATATGTGCAGCATGGTTAGGCCATGAGATAGGCATGATAGAGCCTAACTTTAGAGTTAGAGTGATGTATTTTTGTAATTTTCTATTAAAAACATATGATATATATAGATATTTTATATGTTGGTAGTTGGATGTTTATCTTATGTGTTTATATTATGTTTATGGTTGTGGATGCATGGATATATTTATTTCTAGCACATGTATTTTTCTTTTGTTATATATGTTACAAGATATATATGTGTTGTGTTTTATTTTCTAGTATTATGTAAGACACATGCATGGTTAAAAAGAAACAAGCAAAAAGTAATTTGTTAAAATATAATTAATCAAAAATGAATTTACTACACACTATTTCACATTGGAAATGTGTAATAGAAAGAAATTACTAAGTATAGGAAACCAAATAATGTTAAACAAAAGGGTAAAATTTTGTGTTTATAAACCATGTAAAATATTAGCACCAAATTAAAACAAGTAAAATCACATTAAATCATGTTGGGAAGTATGAAAATAATGTAATAAAATGGAAAGCACGTAAAAGAACAATGGCATAAAAACAAATCAATTAAGTCAATAAATCATACTAAATCACGTTGGGAAGTATAAAAGAGAAACAAAATTGGTAAAATGGTCTTAAAATAATCATACTAATTCAAATTGAGTAGTATGAAAACTTAATAAAAATGGTTGGTTCTTACATGCAATTGAAAAATAAGAAGATAAAATTGAAATATTAATGAAGTAATCATAAAACATACTAAATCAAGATGGGAATCATGTCAATGACATGTAAATCATAATCAATCACATCATATCTCATATTTGAGACATGTAATTTGGTTGTGACTTGGATTTTGGAAAATTTTGTGAGGAAGGCTAGGTCCTATCTATGGTCTTACACTACAACTCACAAAGGTAACACAAATGAGGTGGAAATAATGTGAAAAATATAGTAACAAGGAATTTTTTAAAATGGTAATGTAAATTTTTTTTGTAATTTTTGAGGTAGACCAGGTCCTATCCATGGTCTTACAATGCAAGTTACAAATGAAATCCCTATGGAAGTGATCAATGAACAAAAGAATATTTCTCAAGGGGAAATATTAGGATTGTATTAAGTGAAAAAGGGGATGTAAAAATCATAATGTAGGCATATTATGAGAATACCTTAGAATATATGAAGCATAATAAGGACATGAGAAGACACTAAGTGACTAGTGACCATCAATATATAGAGAATTCATGTTCCTTATAGACATAAAGCTATGTAAGAAAATAAGTGTGATACTAATATCAAATCATATAGTTAGTTTTATATAAGAAAATAAAAATAGACCCACCTTCTCATAATGTGTTCCGCATTCCTTAGGACCCCTTAAAAATTCATCAGTCTACTATAAATATTGGGTAATTTCATGAGAAAGCAGGTAGAACTAAGAGATTTTTTTATTCTCCTTTTCTAATATACTAGCCTACTACATCCCAATGGACCTCAGCTCTAATGTGAGCCTAATTATGGATTTTGATATTTTATTAGAATAAGGATATGTTCTTAGAATCATTTATTTTAGTGTGATTTAAATTTTGATAAGTTTGAGAGTTGCCATTTAGATCATTGCCTTTTATTTATTTATTTGGATTTTGAATGTTTTTTATGAATTTTTTTATGATTCCTCCTCCATATGAACTTGGAATTACCAATCATGAGAGATAGAGTGATAAACATGAATGACCATTATTATTAGGCTAAATAAATTTAAGTATCCAAAGACAAGATTGACTAGAACACTTAGGCTTAACTATGAACCAACATGTTACCTCAATTCTCAGCCATGTGTATGCCTAGCTTGTGAAGGGGAATAAAGAGGGATAAAAGGTGATCTAAAGTGCACTAGAGAAAGGAGATTATAATGAGATGAATTATTTTCTAAATAATCACATGGTAAATGAGGAATGAATAAAAGGAGAAAGGTTTTTATAATAAAGTCAAAATGACAATTATTCATGTGTATAGAGATAAGATAACAAACAATCATGAAAAGAGAACAAGGGAGTCATAAGAAATTAACTCAACAAGAGAAAGAAGGAAATGATATAAAACAAACCCATAAGATAACATAACGACATAATATGCAATATAAAGTGTGAAACAAAATTCACCATGTATGATAGCTAAGAATTTGACACAATGTTAAATGATATAACAAATTGATAAAGATAGAGTTGGAGCATAAGTCCAATCTAGATTAGAATGTATAAGACCATGAACATTTTCTTAAGTACTGATATATTTTTCCACACACATTATCCATAGCATATAATAAGTCTCTATGAAGTTGAACTTGAATTGTAGCTAATGTCTCATTGATCTTCAATAAAAGTTTGGAAAACACTTCACATCAAATCTTCTCAATGGAAAATGTAAGAATTCTTGAAATATCATGCTAATGAGGTATATCATATAGGTGATTCTCAATAGAATGCATGAGAATGGGTTTTATAGGATATGAAGGGGTCATTAATAGGGAAGGAGCCATGGGTGAGGGACTCACAGGTGGAGAAGGATCTATAGGTGAGGGAAGGTCTATGGGTGAGGGGATCACGAGTGGAGGAATCATAGGTGGAGAAGGGAGCATAAGAGGAGATGGAACCATAAGAGGTGGAACCATGGCAGAAAAAGGGAGAGTATTATTATGAGAATGATCTATGGTAAGAATTATAGATGGTGAAAGAATGGTTAGGATATGATCTTTGAGAAGCTACTGAAGGATGTGACAACTATCGATGTGATATGTTCCACATTAGTGCCTAAGAAAATATAACTCTTGTACTTAGGAATATAATTAGGTAATAATTTTTAGGGAGGTATGGCCTTATCTAATGATTGAGGAGTAGTATGACATAACATGTATATATATTATCATAGCTTGTAATAATACATGGATGAATGATTATTTGTGTTGTGGAAGTAGAAGATATGTGTGTGAGTAGTCTTGGTAAGTGTACTCATTGGAGTAGCTATAAAAAAACCTAAGAGAGAGTTTTATAGGAAATAATCTCTAGTTCAGTGATTGATAAGTTTTTGAATGTCACAATAAGGTTGATCATCCCATTTTGTGGATGAAGGAGACAACTATGGTAAAGGGAGCAAACCATCACAAAAAGAATGTGGGTTTGAAGAAGAGATTAGACAAGGATCGAATGAAGGATAAATAGGATCATAAGTAGGAAGAGACTTAAATGGAATGGGAGTAGGAATGAGATTTTAATTGAGATCTACTAAGAGAGGGGTGGGTTTTACAAACATTTAAAGAGAAATCACATGCATTTCAGGGATAAGTAATCTATAAGGATCATGGTATTTAGTAAATTAATAGGAACCAATCATAACATGATCTATAAGCATACTCCTATGAGTTTCTTAATAAATTAGAGGTGTTTACACCATCTCTACCCAAAGATAAAGAAGAAAAATTCTAAAATTAGGAATGATATAAGATGAAACACAAGAAGATATACTAAAATACTGAAGTAAATAAGAATGATAAAAAATAATCTTAGTGTCTCAGGCCTAAACAAAACCTCCTAAGAATGGATCATCTAAGATATAAACATAATCATACTCAAGGGTATGAATATCAATGTCATAAATAGGTATGACCTTATAATCTAATGTGGTGTGATGAATATAATGATGAGTTTTAGTTAATATAATGGGGATGTCATCACAAGGTTTTTGACAGGAACGGGGTTCCAAAGAAGTGGGGAGTTAAGAAATGAGATGAGGTGAGAGAGAAGAATTTTTAATCTTGAGATTGATCTCATCAGGATCATCATCATAATCTATGAGGTTAGTGGGTATATTCCTAATAATTTTGAGATGACCATTGTAACCTTGGGTGTAATTTATAGGAAATTTAAACCATTGAGATTCACAAAATGGAATGTTGGGTAAGGGTTCAAGGGTAGGAATCTTGAATACACCATGGTCTTGGAATTGTTCAAAGTTTTAAGTATTGATGTCACCTTGAATCCTATAAATGGATTCATTATGAGGAAATTTGATGCACATTGGTAAGCAAAAGAGGCAACTACTATCATATGATGAGTCCATGGCCTACCAAGTAAAGTGTTGTAAGATAGAGGAAAGTTAAAGATCATCACCTTAACACTAATAGTGGTAGGTTGGATAGTAATGGGGAGCCACACATAACCTAAATGAGAAATTTTACATTGATTAAAGACTTGACATGTGCTACATGTAGATTCATGATTGAATTTATAATATCTAAGGGTTTTGATAAAATAAAGAGAGGTAACACAAGTGCCAAAACCATCATCAATCAAGGTATGATTGACTTGGATATCACTAATTTTGACACTAATGAATAGAGGAGGATAATATCATCGGGGATCATGAAAGCAATGGGAAATTTGAGGTAATGAGAATTGTCTATTATTTCATCAACATGGATGGACATTTCTTCACATTATTTCAATATGCTATCTTCAAATCTAGATAAGGTAGTTTCACATCCTACTAGGGGAGGATGAGGGATGTTCATTTCAAATAAAATATACATAATATGGTTATGATGATGTGGATAGGTCCTCATAAGTTTTATAAATGGGATTTGGGATGGGAGATTAATGAGTTCTATGATAGGATCCCACTCATCATAATAAATAAGAATATTATTCAAAAGAGGTGCGTAGTGTTGAAGGAAGTCCTCATAAGGATAAGTTGAAGTACATGTGAATTTATGTTGATATGAGGTAGAAGATTTGGTAGGAGGATAAGATTGTATATTATTTTTATAAGATGGAGTTGTTGATGTAGGTTTGGTTTGAGAATTATTATAAAAAGTGTGGATAGATGTTTTAGTGGTATTAGTGTTAGGTAAATAATTCATAGGGATGGTAGAAATAGTATGAGAAGTGTTATCCAAAAGAGGTGTTGGAATTGGTTCATCAAAAGATATAAGGTAATCTTAACCCAACTCATTTAGGTGAGTTGGACAATAATCTTGGATAACATGAAATGTGAAAGATAATGGAGGTGTGTAGATGGGTTGAGGATCAATGAAAGTAAACATGCTCTACATATTAGTCATATTAACCGCATTCTCTTTAGGAGTTGGGTCATGTAGACTATCAGCATTATTGGTAAAATGGGTGGGATTATCTTGGGTATCTTGTTGATTTGGAAGAGGATCTTTATAGATGGATAAATGATCATTAACTTGATTCAAAGCTTGAGATTTAGTATGTGTTTCATTGGATTTGAAATCAATGTCATATGCTTGTTGGTATTGATGAATGATATAATTATGGTACCCAAGAGGAAATCCATAAACAAATTATGAATTTGTCTATATGTCTCATGATAATGACCCCAACTAATATGAAACCAACAAAATTTATTTGGATCATAATAAGATTTCATAAGATGAATGAGATCAAGTTATCATGGGAGAGGCCTTGGTAGACATTTTAGTAATTGTATTGAGGATAAAGGTTTGTCAACATTGATATTATTTGTTAAATATAAATGAAAATAGGTGATGGGGTTAGGAGGGTAATCTCATTCCAAAGTTTTTCTAGGGACAATAGCTTGAATAGTGTGAATGGTATCATAAGAGTCAGTGACACCATCATTTGTAGCATGAAAATTGTTATTCTTAAGTAATATGTGAGTACCCTTGAAAGGTTGGATTGTCTTGAATTGACACAAGGAAATATTGATGCTTATTTTTGTCAATAGCCTCCTCCAATGTATGTGGAGAGAGAGTTCAAACTTAATATTGAAAATTGGGAAAAAGAGCATTGGTAAAGAGATGGAAAAGGTTATCATCTATCATATTATGTTTGAATTTGTTAGACAAGGTATTTCATCATTGAAAAAACCTTGTGAAATTTAAATCTCAAGTTGGTTATAATTTATAAAATGGGCAAAGGTATTTTTAAGAAGATCACTAGTTTGGAACTCTTATACTACAACATTTACTAAATCTTCCAAACTAGTAATAGAATGAGTTTTAAGTTGGTTGCACAAATATAAGGCATCACCTGTGAGAGTTTTGGATAATATATGGGTAGAAACAAAGGTATTTAATTATCCAAATATTTATATAGATTTCCAAATGTTTTTAAATGAAAGATAAGATCATTTGACCCATTGTAAGAAATGGTAGGGGTTATACCTCCTATATCAATATTAGCAATTTGAGATGTAAGAGGCCCATTTTGAAGATGATTGATTATATTATTGATAAAAGGAGGTTGAGGGATAATATTAACATTGGAATAAAAAGAGGAAGTGGTGGAACATTTTGATTATGCATGCCCCATGGCATCTATTGGGGGTTAGGTTGAAGATGGATAAGGTGATTTTGCATTTCCATCATTTGATTTGCATTTTTAGATTAAAAATCATTCATTTGATTAATATTTTGTAAAAGGATTTGATAATTTTGAGTTTAATTAGTTTTTGAAGCATTTAAATTAGAAGGAATGGCTTGTGTACCACCATGGGTATTAGTAAGAGCTTGAGAAGAGATTTTAATAAGTGAGATACTAGTGACATATTTTTATTATGTGGAAAAAGATGGATTAGTAAAGGGATGAGAATAATAATCACTAGAGGCATGGTTACTATATGAAATAATAATTTCATCATGTCTATAAATCAATCCTAGCTCAGAGAAGATAGAACATACCTACACTTTCAATAGGGAATATATTTTTTAAGCAAGGGCATGACCAATATAGGGATCTTCTAAACCTAATTAGGGGATAAATTATCACATTGAACCATGATAAGAAGGGTTCCAATGCCTACAGTCTAACACAATCATGAAACAACCCTAAAAGAGTCTTAGGTTTAATGTTCACTCTATTCTAATAATAAAAAAGTAAATCTAATCTAGTGCACACTAAAGTTTGTGACATACCATGAGGGGTTAGTAAAGAAATTGAAAAATGTATAGGAGAATATAATGTAAGCTAAGTATGAGTAAGACCCTAATACATGGAATATGAAGATTAATATTATCTGAGCTAATACATATGGTTCTTATATCTAGTAAAGAGAGGAGAACAAAGTTAGAATATACTTACCTGAATGTGAACCTATCAAGACTCAACCTCTCCTTTGGCCAAAGGGGATTCATAAGAGTTTTTTCTGGTTTGTAAGGATAATTAAGAAAGGCTAAATCATCCAAGACTTATCCAAAAGATTGTATTATCTATGTAGAAACCCTAAGCTAAGACTCCTCAAGTAGAATGGTGGAAGAGTAGATTATAAATAAGCGTGAGAGAATAATAACTCTTTATTACATATTGAAATAATGAAGAAATGATATTGTATTTATAGGTGGATCCCACCCTAACTCTTGTAGAATATGTCAGTGTATAGGGTCAACCTAGTTGATCTTATATATTTTTAGGAGATATATCACTAGGTCCTAAGCTAGGTCAGCCAAAGGTTTGATGAAACTCCAAGTGAAAATTACCCTAAATAGTACAAGGTTGACCCAGTCAACCCTATATAGTAATTAGTGGTTGAAAACTATACAAGGTCAACCCAGTCAACCTAATATAGTCAAGTGGTTGAAAGGGGGTCAAAGTGAGGAAAATAGGGATAAAAAGATGAAAAAAGACTAGAAGAGTGTGTAATGGAAGAGTAATAATTTAGTGAATATTTTTAAGAGTTAGTTGGATTGGTAATAATGTGGAAATAAGTGAAACTATTCCTATGAAGCACCAAAGGTCTACCCACCCCCTTTTTGATGCACCCCTTAATGCATGTACTTAAAGAGATTGAGTCTCAAAGGGTTTTCAAAAGATGTAAAGCATCAGTATTTGATAAAAGTTAAAAATATTATGTGTATATATATGCCCCACTCAAAGCTCATCATGTGTCACTAAGGTGCAACAGAGGATTGTGATTCAAGAAAGAATATAGCAACACACAATGTTGATGCTAAAAAAGTTGTACTATTTTAAATCAAAAATAACTAAAAGTAAATGATTGAAAAGTAAATAAATAAATATTTAATGTAATGTGTACCTTGACTTACCTTTATCATAAGATGGTTGTCTATTGTGTTGTTATTTTTGATTATTTAGGACACATAGATTACTTTCGACAAACCCAAGAATACAAAATTAAAGAGCAAAAAGAAAAAAATGCAAGAAAATCCAAGATAGATGGTGATATGAGGATGGGATGTACTTGGGAAATTTGGTAATCTAGGTGAAAAGTAATATGTTAGACTAAATGACCAAGTCAAATAACAATATTAAATCAGGTAACCAAAAATTCAAAGATACTAAAGATTAAAAAAATCAAACAAGATATCCTTAAGTAAGAAAGGGAAACTCACCAAGTGAAACCAAGGATACATGTCAAATAAGATGGTAATCAAATAAATCAATGGTAAAAGAAGAAGAAAAATGGTAAAACAACATTGATGAGTGATAAATAACAATATTTATCTCACTCAATAATGGAAAAATGTGTATAAAATGGAAAACAACATTGATGAGTGAGAAGTAACAAGCCAACCTCACTCAACAACGGAAAAAGGGTACAAACTCAGGTGTTCAAAACAACAAGATAGTATAACAATGATAAATGGTAAAAGGAAAGTAAGAAAATTGTATAAATATAAATTATGGTGTAAAGGAAGAAGAAATCCATAGTTTCTCAAACATGTTGTTTCTCTCTAAGGATAGATAGAACTAAAATAAAGTAGAGATATCATGTTTTTAAGAGGTGAAGAAAAATGAATTAAACAAGAAGGAAAATAGATTTCGAATAATAATTTGACTATCAAGGGGGGAAATGAGATGGGTGGAGGGGAGAATGAATAAAAAACCAAGGTAGAGGAAGTCTTTATCAAAGTCAAGACACTCAAATTAGGTTTGTTAAAACAAGAGGAATTTTAACATTAAATAATCTGAAGAACTTTTCTTAGCCACACAAGTCTTAGCTCAATAAATGAAGTATATAAATCATCCCATAAAGGTCATATGCATAAAAATTAATATGGACATACCTCTACATAATGTGTTCCCCATTCCTTAGGACCCCTTACAGAGTTGTCAATCTATTACGAAGATTGGGTAATTTCATGAGAAAGAAGGTAGCACCATAGAGTTTGTTGAATTCCCCTATTCCAATCTACTAGTCTACCACACCTCAAAGGACCTTAGCTCTATGTAAGGCTAATTATGGATTTTTAGTTTTGATTAGAGATTGGAGATATGCTTGGAATCATGCATTTTGGTGTGATTTTATCTTTTGAGATTTGTATGTTGCCTTTTAGATATTATTGAATTTTGTTTCAAATGATTTGAATTTTAATCTTTCTTAATGACTTTTTTATATTCCTCTTCCATATGGATTTGGAAAACCAAACATGGGTGCTAAAAATGACTTCAATTTGAATACTTGGGATAAGGTTGCTAAGAGAGTGAACTTCAAAGAGCATGGGCCTAAGAGGATAGTAAATCTAGGTAAAATAAAAGTGCTATATTGACTTTGACTTTATTTTATCCAATGCAGAATGAAAGGAAAGAGAAAATCAAAAGGAATGACACATGAAATAATTTGAATTTATTCAAATTGTAAAAAATGTGACAAAGGGAAAAAAGGGATAAAATGATACTAAAGTGTGATTCCTTATCATAAGAATGAGGGAAATGGAGGAAAACATGCTAACATAGATTTTTGTGAAAATTTTAATTATAAAAAAAGAAGCAAAATCTATAGTTGAGAATAAGGATGTAGAAAAATGAAAAGATGGTATTTTTATTAGGAGGGTTGGGTCCTATCTACAGTCTTACACTACAAGTTCATAAAAGAGAAACCCATGAGGGTACGAACAAGTAAGTAAAATATAATAAGAGAAAAAATAAGTAAAAGATGGTTATTTTGTGAGGAATGTTGGGTCATATCCATGATATTATGAAGCAAATCATAAAAGGAAAAAACCCCAAAGGGTGTCAAAAAGAGAGAATGCAAAAAGATAAATAAGATTATGGTACATGAAGAAACCAAAATACCAAAAGGGAGGACTAAATGTTTGTAAAAGGAAGGAACTTGTTATAGAGGGAGAGACTTATGTAAGTAACCAGCAAAAAGTGTTAGATAGATTTATATAGAAAGTAATAAATGAAGGAAATGTTTATGCAAAGTATTTTTTGATGAATTGTGCATTGGTGGGTTCTTTGTAAACATGGCCTTCATTGGTTTGAAGGTAGTAGGTGCTTGGACCAAGAATGTCTTTGACTAAATATTGGTCCCACCATTTTTAGGTGTGTTTACCTTTTTTGTCTTGGGTGTTGTCTAATGTAAGGATAAGATCACTAATATTAAATGTGCATATTTTAACACATTTGTTATGTTGCCTAAAAATTCAAGCATTATATTGGTGGTTATGTTGTAAGGTGTAAATATAATGTTCATCAAGTAAATAAATGGCATGAATATGATCTTGTTGTAATTATTCATCAAGAATAATATCATGAAGAGAAAAATGAAGAGAGGGAAGATCAACTTGTAAAGGAAGAATTGACTTAGAACCATAGAGTAGAAAAAATGGATTTTCCCTAGTGGCAATACATATGCTAGTTTGATAGGCCCAAAGTGTAGGGTAAAGGTGAAGGTGCCAATCCCTGTAGATTTCATGAATTGTCTTTTAGATAATTTTGTTAAAATATTTATTAGTGGCCTTAGCTTGGTCATTGCATTATGGATGATAATGCATGTAAAATTTGTGATTAATCTTAAATTTATTACAAAGTTGTTTAACATTTTTTTTTTTGAAATTACCACCATTATCTGAAATGATGTTATGAGGAACACCAAAGTGGAAAATGATTTGATTAATAATAAATTTGGAAATGGTAGGACTAGTGATGTTAATAAGATGTATGGCTTCTACCCACTTGGTAAAGTATTTGGAAGTGGTGATGATAAATACATGACCATCTTGGGAGCAAGGTAATTTTCCAATTATATTGAATCCCCATGTGGAAAATGGCCAAGGAAATTTGATAGTTTGAAGTTATACTAGAGGTGAATGGATTATATCATCATGAAGATGACAAGGATTAAAATTTTTAGCATATTCAATTGCATAATTTTTAAGAGTAGGCCAAAAGTAACCTATATTTAGGCATTTTCAAGCTATAACATGCTTGCTATAGTGGCCACCACAAATGGCCTCATGTGATTACTCAAAAATAAGAGGACCCTCATCTTGCATAACATAACAGAGTAAGGTACATTTAGCATTATGATAATAAAGGATGTTGTATTGAAATACATACTTGAAATATTTTTTATGAATGCACGTATTTTGATGAGAGTCTAAATTAGGAGGATAAGTTTGATGTCCTAGGAATTTAATGATTTCTTGGTACCACAGGATTTGTTGAATGATAACAACCTTAGTGTGAAAGATAAGTGAATACAGTGGTTGAGTTAAAGATAGAGATTTTATTATTTTTATAAGAAAAATATAACCATAAAGGACATGATGGGGATGAAAGAGATATGATGAAGAGGCAAGATAATGAGCAATGGAATTTTCATCTCTTGGAATAGGCTCAATAGTGAAAGAGATGAAATCCTTAAGAAGAGTGGTTGAAATTTGATGATATGTGATGAGGTTATATCTTTTACATTCATAATCACCATTGAATTGGTGGAAAATAAGCTTAAAATCACCTAAATCATGAAGATATTGAATATATAAATCAAAAATAGCATCATCACTAGGAAAGGTAGGAAGAGGACCATAATAATTGACATCTACTTGAAGATCTAGTATTTGATTTCCATGGTGGTCATACTTAGAATGTATTTGATAAACATCGATTGTCTTGTCATCTACTATAATTCAAGAGTAGAAGTAGATGGAGTAGAAGGGGTTTGAATATTAGTGGGTTCAATGAGGGAAGAAGGATTAGAGGTAATGATTGGATTGATAGGTGGTAAAGGAGCTGTAGCAATTTTTGAAGTTTGGAAGGTATAATTTTCTCTACCACCTAAAGAGTATCGATAAGACGAGGATTGGGAAGAGGCACATGACCCTCATGATATAAAGTATGACCCACCTAAATGGTATGAACATACCAATTAAAATCATGAATTTGCACTAAGGTTTTTTTATAATGTTGGACATCCAAGTCTCTAGATTGATCTTAGGTAATGATATAGTTATCATCATATGTTGGAAAAATTGTACTTGCTTAAGAATCAGGGGGATATTTAGAGGGTGAAATATTTAAATTACCAAATGTATGAGAGACATGATGAGATTATTTGAAATAATTTTTCCACTCTAAAATCATTACAAGTGAAGGCATCTTCAGGTAAAGAAGGCTTTGAGCATTTCATGGAGGGGTAAAATCGCTAATCTTATCAATGAGAGGAACAATATGATCCCTGTATAATAGAGAAGGAGGAATCCATTATGAAATTTAAGGAGGTAAATTTGTAGTATTTCAAGTATGTTACAAATAATTGAGTTCATCATCATTAGAATCTATAAGAGTAACTTGTAAATAAGGATTAACGCTGATGACCTTGAGTAAAGGAGTACTATTGATTTTAGTAATGATAGGAATATGATATTGTGATTTAGGAAGGAAGTTGAATGCTCCATGGGTTGGGATTAGCTTCATGCTTAATCAATTTTACATTATGTAAATATTTAATACATTGACTACCAGAATAAATAATAGCCCTCATTTGATGAGTTCATAGATGGCCAAGAAATTTGTTATAAGAAAAACAAATATCAAGGACAATAAGCCTGGTTCAAATAGTCTTAGGTCCAATGGTTAATAGAATCTAAATAAAACCAACTGAATTTTGATTAGTCTTATTGAACCCAAAATAAGTAAGATAGGTTTGCTTAAAATGATCCTTATTATAACTAAGTTATTGGATGAACCATAAAAATGTCACATTAATACTAGAACCTTCATCAATTAGAAATTTATGGATAAGAGTGGTATTAATGGCTAATTTTATAAATAGTGGTGGATAATTATCAGAAAATATAATTTCATCATTGATAATTTCCTCTTCAAGTAATTCAATAGAGGGCTTGGAAGAAGAACACATAGTTTCAATGGTATTTATGTTGGTAGGTTGAGATTCAACAAAAAGTAGTTCTTCATCTAAGGAGGATAGATCATAGATTTATTGGATTTATTACATAATTATTTTATTATGATAAGGTGAAGTACAAAACAACTCCATAATTGGAATCTTAGATGACATAGAGTTGAGTTCTTCAAGAAAGTTATGTTGACCAAATTTGACTTTTAGGTCAAATTAGAGCACCTATAGGTTAAAAATTGACATTTATATGTTTTAGGTGTCTAATAAATATGTAAAAACGTGTTTTATATGTTAATTAGTGTAATTTAATGTTATATTAATCTTGGTCCTTAGTAATTTTAGTCCTTTTAGTCATTTTGAGTCATTTTGAGGTTAAAAAGGGGCATTTAATGAGTTATAGGGATTTATTGAGAAGTGTGAAGGTTAAAAAAGATGATTTCACATTCCATGTATCTTAAAATGTCTTA
Organism: Torreya grandis; assembly: GCA_037957365.1. Classification (NCBI taxonomy): domain Eukaryota; kingdom Viridiplantae; phylum Streptophyta; class Pinopsida; order Cupressales; family Taxaceae; genus Torreya; species Torreya grandis. The sequence goes on along the minus strand of JARHVA010008058.1, from coordinate 478,912 downwards.
ATATATTTAAATAACTAAAATTTGGTAGGTTCTTCAAAAGAAAGGGGAATTTTCTTGAGGAAAAAGGTGATTTTTGCACTTTTATGGCCCATGGGGAAGTGTGCCACATGGAATAATATCATAGAATGTCCCTTAATATTCCTCAAGCTTATTTCCATGTTTGAATTTCTCTATAAGTACCATTTTTTCCCAAAACTTTTCTACTCCTTTTTCACCCTTCTTGTCAAGCAAAAGTAGTCTTCAAGTTTGTAGTTGGTACAACTAGCAAAGGAGGTTTAAGATAAAACACCTTGGGTAGGTGAAATTAAACTTAGAGAAATTAATTTAAATATAAATATTTTGAATAATGGTGGTTTGTGCTTCATGAACCATCCTTATAAAGTTGACTGTACTTTTCTAATTGTTATTTCATGCACCCTATAAGTTTTGCTCCATTTTGGTAATTTCATACAAACCAATTGTTGATGTTTACTCCATAGGATGTTTTATTCCTTATATAATTTTACCCATTATTTTTTTCATGTTTAAAGGTTTTTTGAGGAGTTAAATAGCTCAAACTTGCAATAAGATACACCTTTCTAAGTTACAGGTAGTTTTTCACCATTTTTAGAAACTTCATATTTGTTTAAAGTTTTAGAGGGTTTTGATAGGTCGATAATCATGTCTCCATGATTTTTTATCACCTTTAATTTATTATTAGTCTCATAACATCATGTTTAGATCCAAATTTTAGTCCATAGTCATACTCAGTCAACTCCCATCTACTCTTCAACTAAAGGTCTAAGGATGTCTATAGAAGTGTGATTAAGGTTTAAGATTAATTGTATATCCTATTATAACATTAAATAGTGAAGTGATCTTTAAAATAGTGGATAAAATTCTATGGCATTGTATATTATTCATACTTGTAATCACTATCTACCATTGAAGTGCACCTATAGGTGCTTGGAAGAGGATAATCATATTGAGAGTAAGGTTTTGAGACCTGATTAGAGACCACATGGTTTCAAAAAATGCATTGGAAGAGAATAAAAGGGTTTTAACTGATAAAATGTCTATACATCACATATTTTTTGAAGGATGTTCATATTGTCAACCTATATGTGACAGTAACCACCTATAGGTGGCTTAGTATAAGACTAAGAACTCTCAATGAAAGATTTATTAACATGGTGGAACCTATTTTAGAGTCTTGATATGATTTATAGATAAATATAGTCATTTTTTTGTGTTAAATTGGAAAATATAAGTGTCAAACCTTGCTTAAGGATTCAGAAATTGTATTCAAGGCTTCACTCCCCAAAATGAGGAAATAGAACACTTGTGGGTTTTAGGGATAGCATAAAAGATAGTATCAAAGACTTATATTTCTTATAGTTGAATAGTATTTATATCCTATATCAAGTACATGAACCTTGAAAAGTTTTAAGGGTATAAATCAAGTGGAGGATCATGATTGAGAGGTCTAAAGTTGTTCATTAAAAAATTGAATTTAATCATTAGTGTCTTTAGGATTTTGATCAAAAAATGACCTTGCACTCTATATTGATAGTTATATATCATGAAAATATGTGATGGTGAATAAAAATAATGAAATTAACACATATTACCCAAAATATCTTCATAAATAAGATAATGAATTTTGTTTTGCACCCTATACCCACTTTCAGTCTATACACAGGCATGGTGAGCACCTATAACCACTATGTTGATTGAAATAGATAGTGGGATGAACCATGACACCCAATAGGCTAGAGTTTTTATATTAAGAAAATGAATGAGTCCAAAATATGCTATCTAAACCTTATATTTTCAATAAAAAACCTCTATACATCATGATCAAAGTTCTTCATGTAAAATATTCATTTACAACCAACTTTAAGTGACTGAGATAGACATTGACCTACGTATGGGGTTTTGAGACTATTTTATCCATTGAAAGTAAATGAAGGTAAAGTAAAATACTAGGTGGATTTTAATTTATCAATAAAAACCTCTAGATATCATGATCAAGGTCCTTTATATAGGTATACACACCTATAATAGTCAAAGGTGGGGTTTCACATTAAAAAATATTTTTAAAACCTTTCTAAAATCCATGATTACCTATATAATCTTTTATATTTTTGAAACAAGCATATAGAGGGTTTTCCAAGCTAATTTGCACCTACAACCAATTATGTTTGACTATGTCATTTAGTAGGCTTAAACAAATGGTGTGAAGGTATAAGTATGGACATGATTGTATGTGTATTAATATGGCTTGGTTTGGTAAAAATAACCTATATAATGCCTTAAAAATCCTACCTAGGGTCCAAATTTGCATAATGATCTACAAGGGTTACTATTGAAGAAGGAAACACAATCCAAAAGGCATACTATTTGAGAGTTTAAGGAATGTGAAAGAATATATGAAATTATTTTATGATGAATGGATATTTGGACCTCTCCATAAGAATAATTAATATGTTTATATGCCCTTTAGAGTGAAAATCAAGCAAAAGGAAGGCCTCTAATTAGACAACACAATTCTCTTGATAAAAACCCTACACACAGTTTCCCTAACAAGTCTATCTTAGATTTTCATGTTTTTAGAGGGTCTATGCATAAGTTAAATGGATTAAATTTTGTGGAAATAATAAATAAATTTTAGTAATCCTGTCCAATATATATTTCATTTGGAAAAATTGGGTAAGTTCCCTCTATTTTATCTCAAACAGAGGGCACTTTCCCCATGCATAAATCCTATTGTTTGGATAAAAGAGTTGAAAATGTGAGTTGAGTAATAATTTAACATTTAAATAAGGTTTTAAAAGTTTGGATACACATATGAAAACATGGGAAACAAATTAAATAAAGTATATTTTGAACAGAGAGGTCTAAACCTCTTAAGGTTGTAGATAGGCTCATGAAGTAATGGTATGCCTAGAGTCCAAACAAGAGGTCACTATCATTTCTAGATCTAAGTGAGATTTCAAATGAATAAAAACATGTTAATATTATAATAAAATATGTGATAAAGTTTTTTAAATTAAAAAAAACTTAGTTAGATGATCTAAACCACAAGAGTGCAAGTATGCCTCCTAGTCAAGCTTTAGGCCTAAAAGCCAAATGGGGAAATACTTTCACTTTTCACATGAAATATGATTTATATAATATTATATAATGATTAGAGGGTAATTATATGTATGTGAAAGATTTAAAATTATAGATAAATCATAAAGAATCTAATTCTGGGCTCATAGGCAACATTAGGCTTGTGGAAATGAGGAATCAATCTCTAAGGGGGATGTTCAAATGCTCACATCTTTCATGAGGACTTGAATTGAGACTTGATAGGTTTGGAAAAGTCAATAGGGTTTTTGAATAACCATATTGTGTAATTATTTTGCAAATTCAAGTTGCAATCTTTATGAACTAACCTTAAGAGGTCAAACTACTCAATACCCTTATTAAACCCTTACAAGGACCAGTTTGGAGAAATAGAGTTAGAAATATACTATAATGAACCATTTTTACTAGGATGATGATTTAAAATTTTAATTTTATCCCTTAACCTACTCACAATGATTGTTGGCTATTCAAATTTCAATAGATAGGGTTAAAAATAGGATTTTCTTAATAGTTCTATGCATTGTGCAAGTTCTAGGAGGATTCTAAAGATAAAAAAACTTTGGGAGAAATATTGAGACTTATTACATCTCCAAATTTTAATTTATTTCCTCATAAAAACTCTGAAGGGCCTCAATATAAGCTCTCATCTTAGCCACTCAAAACTGGCATAATGACCAAGATAGTGAGAAGGGTGGAAAACTTCAAATGAGGCAATTTTAAGGTGTTCCTAATGATTATAAGGACATTGAGGGACTTTAAAATTTTCATCCATTCCATCCCATTTATTTTAATATAAAAATAAATCCAATTTTTAGGTCAATTATGCAGGGTGCATGAAAGAGGAGTTTTCTTCACAATAGATGATGATATCTCATTTTGGGATGATTTAAAAGGACTAGGACTACAAAAAATTCATGGAGAGGCATGTATGAAATATTTACCCTCAATTTAAATAATTGAAGCTATTTCTAGTAAGTTATGAGGCATTTAAGAAGCCCAAATCATGAAGGTTATTTTTTTGAGCCAGTTAAGGGAGTTTCATGCCACTTTACAAGAGTTTGATGAATTGGATAGTTAATTATTTCTTATAACCTTACATTGTTCATCACATATCATATTATAATTCAAAATTAATTGATTCTCTTAGATTTATAAGTGTCCCTATGACCCTTAGACTTATCCCTTCTCCTCTCTCTCTAGTTCTATATGAACTAGCCATTTTGGCCATTATAATTTATTCTCCACTTGAGTATGGTGAAGACCTACTCATTTTCATACCATTTGATCAATAAGAATAATTATTTTTACCTATTCATGACTATTCATAATTTTTTTTTACTTGGATGATGAATCTTGATTAGTTGAGACTATGGATTCCTTAGCATGTTGTCTCATTATTTCACCATATTTATAATTGGAAAGCTTCTTCTTGTAGGGTATGTGAAGTTGTCTAGGAAATTTCAAGGATTTAGTAATTTAGTCTATTCATTATTTATATTCAATGCCTCTTGTCTAGTCCTTCTAGCTTTGCACATTCATCCTTAACCTCATAATGTAACATTGATGTGAGATGTAGTTTGGAGAAGTGTATGTTTAGTTTGTCACTTGATTTCATGTGGAACATGCAGTTGGTTGGAAGTAATCATATTAGTTGGTGTATCACCCCCCAATGATAGTTTGATTTTAGTTATCTTTATCCCTTCACCCCCTAAAATTTTAGGTGTAATTTTGATCCAAAGTGGTACATCAAGGGAGGTAGCCCTATCTAGAGATTCACCTCATCTTTAGACTACCCACATGCCTAAAGGTGTTTACATTATGCCACTTGGATGAGGAAAACTTAGACATCTCCTCAAAGGGTGAAAATCCAAGTTACAACAAGTTCCAATAAGACTTAGAAGAACCAACATGAGGTTTAGGAGGTAAGTTTAACTTTGGGGCAATAGTTGAAGTTGAAGGATCAAAAGGAAGAGATGGTTCCCCTTAGGCTTCTGAAGTAAAATTAGTAGTGGTAGTATCTTTAAGAAGTTATTCCTCTAAATATGGTTTTTTAGGCTTGATAATGGGATCTTTGTGAGCTAGTTTATGATGATAATTGACCTTAGCAGTATTGACATATTGACAATTATTAAATATTGGTCATAATTGGCATCAATAACACAAATATACTTGGTATGTGATTGATTATTGGAAATTTATTTTTTGTTATTTGAAGTAAAATATTTAGAAGTTTGTCATTTTTTAAAAGTAGTAGTGTATTCTTGATGATGAATATTGATCATAGTTTCATGATTGAATTAATCACCAAGCATATAGGAGATAAAAAATTTAGTGATCCCTCTAAAAGATTCATGATAATGCCCAATGTCAGCATGGAACCAACAAAATAGGTTTGGGTTATACCACTTAGGAGGAGCATTGGGATAGATGAAAGGTTTTCAAGGTGGAAAAAATGGTTTCATTTGTTGAATCAAAAGAGGTGTATGAGAAGGTAAATGAACACTAGTATTGGAAACTCCAAATTTAGTTTTCAAAGTATTACTATTGATAGCATTAGATGTTTGGAATTATCCTTTAAGAATTTTAGGATTAGTTTTGAATTGCTTCATAAGAAATTATTGATGTTTAAATTGGTCAAGAGCTTTATTAAGTGTTTGGGTAAACAAGGTTTAAACCTTATATTAGATAATGGGAGTTAAAGATATGATAAAGAGTTTGTAAAAGTTATCATTAGTCATGTTATGGTTGGATTTATGAGATAAATATTTCCATATTTTGATAAAGTCATGAGCTGATTCAATGGGAGATTACTTAGCATTGATGAAGTGGCAAATATAATTTTTAAGAAGATCATTATGTTAAAACTCTTTAACCAAAGGATTAACTAAATCTTCAAGTTTCCTAATAGAATGTTTGGGAAGTTGATCATACAATTATAATACATCAGCAGTGAAGGTTTTGACTAAGATTTTAGTTGTGGTGAAGGTATTAGTTTAGATCCACTCTTTATAAAGGTTGCCAAAGCCTTTGAGAAATGAGGCAAGGTCTTTAGTCCCATCATACTTTATAATTGGAGATATGATACCAATATAAATGGACACAAAGAAAGGAGATAAAGGATTATTTTGAATGGTTTGAAGCATCTTATTATTCATTATGGGTTGAGGAATAACATTTCTTGAGGCATCTCAAAGAGGTAGAGGAATGAAATTGGTATTATCTTAAGCATGTGTAGTTAGAGGTTGATTAGCCAATTTGAATTTGAATCATTTGGTTGGTATTAAAATTTTGCATTATGTTCATTTTTGGGATAACTTGGGCTAAAATTTGGGATATATCAAGAGGTGGGTTGGTGATGGTAGGAGCACTCCCCAAATTGGTATTAGTAGGAGGATTACTAGAAGGATTATTGGTGGGATTGTTAAGTAAACTTCTATCAATTACTCCCACATTAGTTTGAATATTTTAAATATGAGAAGTTTCTTCATAGGTATAGAATGGATTAGATCAATCAAATTCATCTTGAGGTGTTATTTTCACCATATTAAAGGTCATAGATGAAGGAGGAGAAGAGGTGCCCCAACAGTAATTGTGCTCTTGGGAGGAAAAGAGAGGGAGACATTAACATCCCATATAGAATCTAAATGGATTCAAGTTATCCAATAAGATTTTGATAGGATATTTCATTATGACTAAAGAGAGATTAATAGAATGCAAAGAAGGAGAAATAGGGAACTAGATTGATAAACAATGAAGGTAGAAAGTAGTATAGGCTTGATTGGGTTAACCTAGAATAGAAAATAGGGCTTGAAAATAGTATAGGGTCAATTGGGTCAACCCATTATAGTGAATAGAGATTGGAAAATGAAAAAGTAGGGTCTAAAAACTATATAAGGTCGATTGAGATGATCTAGTATAGTGAACAAGGGTTGAAAAAGATACAGGGTTGATTCGGTTGAGCTAGTACAATAGATAGGGAATGTTCATAATCCTATAACAAGTTGTGAAATGAAATAAGATAAATTTTTCAAGGAATTTGAAAATAAATATTTTAAAGGAAACAAACAATCAATTATATTAATTTTGGCCAATCTAATTGAAGAACACAACATTAAACCTTGCACCAACACTGATAAATGCAAGCTTTTGTAATACAAAATACAATTGAGCAAGTAGAAATAAATCAACATAGAAAGTAAAGAGATAAATAATTTTTCAATCTGAATGATTATTATATTATTAAGATATGATTTTAAATGTGATGGGAAGTTGGATATAAGTAAGGAATTAGAATGGAAATCTAAGGATGGTTTTAGGTAGTTTGGGCTGAAAGTGACTATAGTGGTATTGATACAATCTTGGTATTGGGGCCCACCCCCTAAATTCACACACCAAAATGAAAAGGGTGTAGGTGCTTATCTAGAATATACCATTAACCATGCTTTATATTTGACTAGATTATTAAGTCAGCTTCCCCCTTGGTGATGAAATCTAAGTAGGTTGGCCTTATGTAGATAAATTGTAAAAAACTTGTTTAGATTTGGTGATTTGGTCATGTGTACATATAATATAAAATAATGAAAAAAAAATATTAATTAAAAATCACGTAATTGAACTATGCGATTTATTATAAGCATGTAAGCAACAAGCAAAGAAAGTGTGAACTAATTACTAGCATATAAGGTTAATTCTAACTTTGAAACAAGGTATAATGTTGATATAGTCAATAATATATGTTCAAAATACAAAATAAGGTGAACAGGGTCGAACCTATACTGCGTAAGCAAGGTCAAAAAATGAACAGGGTTGACAAAGTCAACCTAGTTATCCAAACAACACATAGAACACAAAATTGGGTCAACAAGGTCAATCTAGTTGACTATGCAAGGGAAATTTTAAAGACTACAAACTATGAAAGGAAATATTGTAAAGAAAGAGACAAAGAGATATAAAAGAACCTTGGTGGATTAGAGATGCAAATAATTGAGATTGTTATTAAAGAACCTTGGTATATGCTTTCAAATTCTACAAATTGTGTTGATTGGGTTGATTAAGATTTACACAAACTTACTGTTGAGTGCATAAAATGTACAAGGTCAACCTAATTTACTAAACCTAATGTCTAAAAAATTACATTGTTGATTATGTGAACCTAGTAGTCTGAACTAGATGTCTAGAAATCTGATAAACTATATTGGGTTGACTGAGTTGATCGAGTAGCCTATACCTAAAAATTTGTGCTTAGAAGTTAGATATTGGGTTGATAGATTCAGTCTAGTATGGAAAATATATGATAATAATAATGATGAAAGAATGAAATAAATTAAATATGATTAACAAATACTACAAGGGTTAGTTCACATCAAGTTCAACAAAATATAAGCAATTAGAAATGCATCATGTCTACAAATCAATCTTGGCTCAGAGAAGATAGAGCATACCTATACTTCTGATTGGTGTACATTTGTTAAACAGGGGGATGACAAATATGGGTATATGATATACCTAATTAGGGGATCACATGTCATAATACACCATGTTAGGAAGGGTTCCAAAACCTACAGTCTAACACAATCATGCACCAACCCTAAGATATTCCTAGGTTTAATGTGCACTCTATTCTAATAAAAAAAAAGTAAATCTAATCTAGTGCACACCAAAGTTTGTGGCACAACATGAGGGGTTAGTAAATCAAGAAAAACATGTATAGGAGAATCTTAATTAAGCTAAGTATGAGTAATACCCTAATACATAGAATTTGGAGATTAATATTATTTGAGCCAATACTTTTGCTACTTCTATCTACTAAATAGAGGAGAACAAAGTTAGAAATATAATTACATAAATGTGAACCTATCAAGAATCAATCTTTCCCTTGGCTAAAGGGGCTTAGGAAAAGGTTTTTGTGGTTTTTAAGGATAACTAAGAAAGGCCAAAGCATCTAATACTTATCGATAAGACTAGATTCTCCATGTAGAAACCCTAAGCTAAGACTCCTCAAGTAAAATGGTGGAAGAGTAGATTATAAATAATTATAAATGAATAATAAATATTTATTGAATATTGAAATAATAATGAAATGATCTTGTATTTATAGGTGGATCTCTCCCTAAATCCTTCTAAATATGTTGGTTGTATGGGGTTGACCCAATCGACCCTGTATGTTTTCAGGAGATAAATCACTAGGTCTTGAGCTAAGTCAGTCGAAGGGATGATGAAAATCCAAGTGAAAAATACCCTAAATATTATAATGTCAACCCCATATAGTAATCAAAAGCTGAAAGTTGCACAAGGTTGACCCAGTCAACCTAGTACATTCAACTAGTTGAAAGGGGGTCAAGGTGACAAAAAGAGGGATGAAAAGAGGAAATATATTTGAGTGTGAAAGGGAGGAGTAATAGCTTAGGGAATGGTTTTAAGATTTTTTTTTATTGGTAATAATATGTCAATACAGGACAAAAATCTTGAAAATCACCAAAGGTTTACCCACCCCTTCTTAGTGCACCCCTTAAGGTATGCACTCATATAGATTGAGTCTTAATGGGTTCCTACAAGATGTAAAGTGTCAATAATTGATAAAATTTTAAAATATTATATTTTTATATATATTTACCATGGGTATAAAATGATACATTCATGGAAGAATTGAGAAGAGTGGGTCTTGGAAAAGGCCAACTAGATGTGGAACCTATCAATTTAGTAGAGATACTAGACATAGAGGTAGATGAAGTCAAAGAAGAAGAAGTCATGGTATGAGAAGGGGTAAAAATATAAGGAAGAGGTTGAGACACAAATAATATAGTATCCCAAAATATGTGTGAGAATGTGGGAGAATGTGAATGAGGCTCTTCAAGTTGACCACTTATCATAAGTTGGTAAATGGTAGAAGCATCTTTTCCTCTATGTTGAATAAATTAAGATATGAAGAAGAGAATTTCTAGTGTATAATATAATTTGGGTTTATCTTAAGTGAAAGGAGAGGATTTAAAAGTGAATAGGAATGAGGAGGTGCCCCATAGTTTATTGTGCGAGTGGATATATGAACATTGCTTTCATCTAGGATAGGAGCCATAAGTTGTGTATGGGATAACCTATTAAGGTTGGCAAGACTCATCATATCCATTGAATTAAACTTAGTTTTATCTTCAAATAAGAATTTAATGATGAAGGAGAGGAATTTGGAAAGGTAAAGGTGATGCAAAATCAAGAAAATAGGAAGGAACATATAATAGTATAGATTTGATTGGGTTGACCTAATACTAGAAATAAGGTCTGAAAACTGAGTGAATAAGGATATAAATTCAATAGGTTTGGCCTATTACTATAACTTGAGACAAAAAAAACTTGATAAGGATACAAAGCTGATAGGGCCGACTTAGAAATGTATCCTGAGAGGCAAAAATTAATACTAGGTTGACCAAGTCAATTCAGTATTACAGGTAGGTAAAATAGATAGTTTATAAGAGATTGTGTTGAATAAAATGATAGTATACTAAAAAAAGAATTTTTTTTCAATATACTTGAAAGAAATAAATTTAAGTAAACACATAATCAATTAGATCATTGAGGATGATCCAATTGAGGCACACAACACAAAACCTTACACCAACACTGGCCAATATAAGTTTTTATAATACAACATATAATGAATAAAGAGAAAGTAGTCAAATTGAAAATTCAAGGCTAACTAAGTAGTCATCCTTAATGTTTTTAAATTATAAAGTGTTATTTTAAGTGTGATATTGAAGTTAGCTAAAAGTAGGGAACAAGAAATCAATCTACTGATGGTTTTGGGATGTTTAGGCTAATAGGGTTCTGTGTTGGCAATAGTACTATCTTCATATTTGGGGATACCCACTCACTTCACAATCCCATAGTGATAATGGTGTTGAGTGCTTTTGAAATATACACCATTAACCACATGTTTATACTTTGCCAGAAGACTAAGTTGGCTTCACCCTCGATGATGAAATCCAATTAGGTAGGCCTTGGGTAGACAATTATTTAAATATGTTTTGAAATTATGTGATTTGTTAGTGTGTGAAAGAAAGAGAAAAATAGTGAAAATAAATGGTATATTAAAAACCACCTAATTAGACTATGTTATCTAATCTAAGCATGCAAACAATTAAAAGTGAAACTGTGAAGTATATACTAACATTAAGTTGTTAATTCCAATTTGAAAGATAATATAGTGTCAGTTTAGGTGACACTGTGCAAATAATATAAAATAAAGTTGACAATGTCGCTACTATATTGTTGAAGTGTATTTTAAGAAATATGTCAATAGGGTCAACCTAGTATTTTAGATAGAGGATAAAATATAGAAATAGGTCAATCAGGTTGACCTAGTTTTCTGTATGATGGTAGTTTTAAAGATTGCAAACTATGAAAATAGAATTGTAAGGAATAACTAAAATAAAAGAGAATGAGAGAAATGAACCTTGGTTGGTTGGAATATGTAGAGGAATGTGAAATAGATATTGAATTTCCATTAATGTTACATGAAAATTCTACCAAATATGTTGATTAGGTTGACATAATTCTATAATTCCCTATTTTTTGAAGCATACCAAGATGATTATATTATACTGGATGACCTAGTATATTTTTGGGAAGCCTATAATAGTATTGTGTCAACCTAGTAGACCCAGTACCCTGTATCTAATGAAGACTTGCATAGAAACAACATAGTCATTTTTCATGTGACTATGTATTAAACCTATGCACATAAGCTAGAAACTATATTGGCCTTATTGACCTAGTATCACAAATATAGAAAAAAAATGATAGAAAATGAAAAATGTGAAATAAAATATGTAAGGGTTAGATTCACATCAAGTTCACTAGAATGTATGCAATCATAAATTCATTGCATCTATAAATCAATCCTAACTCAAAGAATATAGATCCTACTTACACTTTTGATTGAGGATACATTAGATAATTGAGAACATGAGCAATATGTGGATCTACTAGACCAAATTAGGGTATATATTATCACAACAATAATAATAGGGAGGGTTTTAAAGCCTCTATTCAGGAATAATCACTCAATAACCCTAACTAAGTCTAATGTTTTCACATTCACTATATTAATAACAATTAAATCAAATTAATCTAATCTAGTGAAAGGGTATTCAAATAGAGTATTCAAATAGAGTGGCCTAGGGGAGAGTCTCATGTAAATGTTAGGTTTTAATAAGATAAATTAATATGTGAATGAGATAAAAACATGATGCAGGTTATCTTAACCAAGTTCCATTTCAATTTCACATCATGAGTCTCCACCTATAGTCAAAGCAAGAGTTACTAGTATATAGTCATATCTTCATGCTCGTGAAGGAATAGGGAAAAGTGGTTCATTTGGTGAATTTTATGATAATAAAGGGTTAATGAGAATAAATAGGTATAAAATCATCAAATGGATAAAATTTAGGGTTATAAAAATTGGCTACAGTCAAGTCAAATGTCAAAAAACATACATACAGCCATGTTAAACATAGGCTTCTTTCAAGATGGTATACAAATTGATGGAAAAATAATATATATAAGATTCTTACGATTCAATAGGATGATTCAAGAATAAAATTATGATGTAGATAATAAATATATAAATATTATGAAAGGGTTAACACTACATGATTTATAGTCAAGGTCAACTGTAGGCAATCACCTACAACCATACATCGCATTTCCTATAGAATAGATATATGCCCTCAAAGTTAAAACCTAAGATAATTAAATAAAGTGACCCCAAATTTGACTCGATGAAGTTAAATTTATCAAATTAAATCTTTAAAACCTTTATCAAGCCACTAAATCACTATCAATAGCATGAAGGTACAATAGGATTGTAAGGATTTTGACTATGTAAAGGCTTAAGACCTTGTTTGAAGAGCTAAAAATCTATGGAGAAAATAAATGGATGGTTTCAAGTGATATTAGGAGTCATAAAAACACCAAATAAATTTTAAATAACTATTTTACACCTTTAAACCTCATGAACATCACCTATAATAGTGAGGGCACATAGTCACAATAAATTTTCTTGAAGAGATAAGGTCATACATAGATTGCATAAGGTTGAAAGTTCAAAAATGTAAAATGAAAACATTGAAATTAAGATATTAATGTTTCATAAAAGATGTATAAATTGTGTTAAATCTCAATACAAGGTGTAAAATATGAAAAACGTAGTCATAGGCCTAGTGAGACAAGAAAATGTAGGCAACTCAAGCTTGGTTTTTGTAAAAAGAACGTATAGACCAAAATATGCATCTTCTCAACATGAAATTTGGTGGAGTTGGTCATAAATAATAGATAAATATATAAATTATATTTTTTAGGTAATTTTAGGAGGGTAAATACTCACTATTTTACATAGTCAACCTCTTATTTAATCATAGTCAAAATGCAAGCAAGCAGAGTTCTTGAGGTGTTTATTGGTGAGTAGAGGGTTTAAAGCTCATGAAAGTGTTTTATAATAAGAATTAAAATATGTTTTTAAATCATTAAAAAAAATTTATAGGTGATTAAAATCCATAATATATTCAAACCATTCCCTTGAGGGCTAAAGCAAACAGGTAGGCCTAAAACCCTATAAGCACACAGTCACACTATTGGACTTTTTCATGAATTTTTATTCATTTTATGGACATTGAGACATTTCAGATGAAATTTTAAACCTTGGAATATTTATTTGAGAGAATAAATTTGAATAAAACTTTTTTGTACACCACTCATTAGGCTTCTTTCTTGTATACATAATTTTGGCAGCCTCCTGAAGCCCAATTTCACCATGTAGAGATCTTGAAGAGAATTTTTAATGGGAGATAATAAATTTAATGTTTGATTAGGGCATACATGTAATTAATTTTAATGGTAATTGGTTTCCCATTATAGGTCTATATGCTATGAATAATCCTTAAGAAGATCTAAACCTCTAAAACCCTTGTAAAACCCTCATAATCACTTGATGGAGAAAAGGAGCTACATTTTTCATCCATTTGATTATTTTGAGATATGAAATGAACTTTTAGGTATTTTAATATCCCTTAAACACTTCCATAACTATTATTTTGGCACATATAGTGCCTTAGTTATATGAACTAGGAAAAAAGAGTCAATTTTGAGTCTAAAATCTATGTAAGAAAGGGTAATTTCACATTAAAAGGATATTATAAGAAATATAGGCTTATAAAATCTCTCATGAACACCTAAAAACCCATTAATAGTGATCATTTTGTTCATTTCCAAGAATAGATAGGTTTGTAGGTCAAAATAAGGAGCTATTTCTATGTGGGGTGAAGAGGAATGGCTTGATAAATCCTATGTCATGACTCCAAATCATCATCTATAGGTAATTCATGTTGAAAAAAGTACATATGATCCTATAAAATTATCATGAAGTCAAGATATCAAAGAAACTATGTAGACACTTATGCTTGTTATTGACATAATAGGATAAGGCCATTATATAGGGTAGAAGGAGCAAAATCAAGGTCATGAGGGAACTCCAAATCATCATTAACATCAATATAAGGTCTTAAGAAACATGTATTATAATTTTGAGAAAAAAGGAAGTAATATGATTGATCATCTAGGCCAAGGGGTACTAATAACTACCTCAAGAGCCTCTTTTCACTCTGAGAGAAGTTTTCACATGCTCACCCTAGTACACACATTATTCATGGGAATTTGAGGAATTGTGGGAGTTAAAGGACCTGATAAAATATTAATTTGTTCCACTAGTTCAGATTTTTAGGGCCCAGGCTTTATGAACAATTGTTAAGAGCCTAGATTACTCTTAAACCCTTTCAAAACCCCACTAAAAGACCTATTTGTAGATATTTGAATAATTATGCATCCAAAATCATTTGAAACTCTTTAATATCAATTTTATAATAAATTATACTCTCATGTAATCATATCCATGGCCCTTGGTTGTATGGTTGTTATATGGATCATGGTAGAAAATAGAGTTTTTTAACAAAAAGTGTTAAAAATTAAGGTACAAGGTAGTTTAATGGATTCCAATCCAAGGACAATGAATTTTGGAACTTTTTATTCATACTAAATCCATAAAGTGGTCAAAAATAGGCCCAAAAATTCCTTTGTGAACTCCTTTAGAATATCTAATCTGCACAAATTCAAGGTAGTTTGACCTAGTCAACTAGTTTGACTAAGTTATAGGTGTTTATTCATCAAGAGGAACTATTTCATGATATTAAGGAATTTTATAGGCATAAATATAGTTGTATTTTTAGGCTATAATTTTCTTATGTAGGTTTTCAACATCCACCAAGTAAAATAAGTATGCTACTAGGCCTAATAACCTATTTGATTAAATCAAACAAGGATGACATTAGCATTGACATTTTATCAAGTGAGGTTATGTGAAATTATCATGCCACATATTTTTTCTTCAAGTTGAGCTTACATGAAAGTTTAGTCTTCAAGCTCCAATTCATGTAAGGGAGGGCTTAAGAAGTAGTTAACTAGTCTTAAGAGCCAATCACTCTAAATTAACTAAACATGAGTTGTCTAGAAATCCATGCATACTTCATGGTATTCATGTAAGACAAGTCATCAAATTATCTTGGTCTCATGTTGAGGGGAGTTAAATAATTAAAAAAATGGCATAGTATGTTGAGGAAGGATATTTGACAAGTCAAGATGGCCCATAATTTCATTCCAACACCAAAAAACTCATGCAAGAATATTCAACACAAAAGAGATATGCTGAAAGATGATTATTAGTGAATTATAATATAAATTGACTTAAGTTAATGATTAGTTGACTCCTTCTCTCTTCTACACCAATCTCTTGGCTTGTTCTCTTCTCATGTGTATATATTTAGGCTTTTAGGCCTATTTTTAGATCCCTCTCTTGGGGATGATTAAACTCTACCAAGATTGATATTTGTAACCTTTAGAGATGAATAAAATGACTAGTTTTAGATTCCTATATACTATTATAGTGTGTTATATTAGTTTTATTTTCACATGTGGTAGTAATCTTTCCCTTTTTAGGTCTGGATCTCAGCTAATTACTAGTATGCCATCTTATTTAGGTCACAAATAGTGTTTGATGTTGATTGGTTGAGATGATAGAGGATATATTGATTTGTTAGTGCCTTGAATCAGGCCTACCATCATTGACCTTAGGTTTAGATCACTTGATGAAACCTCTATATGAAATACTATTTCATAGGAGTCCTTTGGAGTTGTAGATTTAGTCATTTTCTTTTCTATCAATGTCATATGAGCTCAAATATAGTGGATAAACTAGAAATGAAAGTGTATCACCAATAATATAATTATATTTCCCTTTTAGTTATTCTTATAATCATTTTCATCCAAAAATACAAAGTAGGTTTTAGTAATCAAGAATAAGTGATACATCAAAGGAGCTAGCCTCACAATCTAGAGATTTTGTCTGAGTGCAGGTTTCCCACATTGTAGACCATTCCAATGTTAGTCTTGGTGTGAAGGAGATTAGATTAACCTACCTCTAGTAGGGTGTTATATGGGTTGTTAACAGTTCTATCACACCTAGTGAGACATATATCTAGACATTGGAGTACACATTTGTAGCATTTTGGTATTTAGAAGTAGTTTCAAGCACTCTTATGGTCCCTATCTCTTAGGTAAAGGGCAATTTTTGTTCAAAATTCTATTTATTTTCATGTGTTTTCTAAAATATGGAAACTTATAGAGTAGACTTTGGTCATTCATCTCCTTATCAATGGTTCCAATATGATCCATATACATCTTGATATGACCCCTATTAATCCTACCATGATTCATATCAACCTTATGATGACCATCACCAAATTTATATTAAGCATTATCAATAGTATGATAACAAATATTAGTCCTATAATAACCCTCATGAACCTAGTTATCTTCTTGATCAGTCCAATCAAGTCCCAAGACCATCCATTTTAAGTTTTAAACAAAACCTATTTGTCTATGAGAAAAATATGATAAGCATAAACACTTGAAAGATTTATGGATAGGATATCTCCAAGCATCAGATTAGTAAGCTAAAGAGGTATGTGCGTCTTTCATAAGGAAATACCATTAAATTTTCATTGTTGATACCCTATACATAGGTGGTCTAATTGTAGGCATTGAAGAGAGGTTGGTGGTCCATGAAAAACACCAAGGTCACCACAATCAACAGCATGTTCCAATTGATATACCCTTTTTTGTTCATGAATATCAAACTAATGGATATCACAACCCTCAAGATTCAATCCATGACTTGCCAGGATTTACAACTTGGAAGTATATTAAAGAGAAACCTCAAAAGGTTGAAAAAGTGTGTTTTTAAGAGGATAATTTTCATATTTTAAAATATAAAATATAGGAGCCTTCATACAATAATTATCATGTAGAGATATCTAGTGATTTATTTCATGACTTTGAGGCTCACCTAGACAAGTAAGTTGATCTTGAAAACAAACATATTGAAAAATTAATAGAATTTTTAAAATCAACACAATCTCTACAGCAAATTACTTCTTTTATGCCCATGGCTAAAACAAGTGTAATTTAAGAGGTTTCTAAACCCAAGTTCAAGACTTGGAAACAAATGCAATAGTCTAGGAAGAGTGAGGAGCATTCAAGTGTAAATCCAAGTGTGTTTTGAAAATCAATAAAGAGATCATTTAGCCTCCACTCCTTTCTCATTAAAATTTGAAGGCCTTTCCTTCATGGAAATCTATTAAAGAGAACTTTTAGTAGAGAGAGGAGGTGAAGGTGATAAACGTTGAGTAACCTCATGAGAATAATCATGGATCCATGGTAACTTATTTAGACCTTTCTCATATTTTTTAAGTATTTTTAGGGGTCTACCATGCCAATTCTTGATAAGGAACCTCTCCTTTGTGAAGTGAATGAAATAATTCAGCTAAGATGAATGAATATGAGAGAGGATTGAGTGAATAAGATGAAGAGGACATCAACATTGAGACACTGGTTGACAAGGATAACCATGACTTAGTATTTCATAATTTCAAATAATATGAGTTGTAAGATTATCTTTAGATGCAAGATAAGATATAGGAAGAAGAGGTTTGTGAGTCACAAGAGAATGAGGTTTAAATTGAATAAAAATATTTTATTTTTTTAGATCCTCTTGATCACATAGTAGTTGTTCTTCATCAATATGCTCCTCAAGAATGTGTATAAGTTATATTTGATGAGTGTAGTATAGATAAAGAGGATAAGAGTCAAGTTAATTATAATGAATTTTGACTTTTGACACCAATATATGGATATTTTTAATGAATATCAAGCTTTTCAAGGTTTCACACTTCCTATTGAGTATGTTAAAGACTAATTAGTTATTGAACCTATCAAGTTTAGCCCATAAGAAGAGAAAGTTCATGATGATGTAAGGAATAAATAAATGCTCACTACTCTAGTACCTCAAATCATTACTCTTGAATAAAAACAAAATAAATAAATATTTCCATTTAGCATGCCTAAAGAGATACAAGAGATCAATCATGAAGATCTTGACAAGTAACTTGTCCCTATGGAGCAGAATGAATGTATTAACCAATACATATCAGATCATTGGTAACCCATGAATGAATAAGAATTGGTGTTATTCTTGAAAAGTATGAAAGTATGGGAGGAGAATTCTTGGGTCTTGGATCCATATCTTTAATCCATTCACCTGAGAATGGAAGTAAGAGGCCCAACTACATCATCAAAAAGCCATGAACATGAAAATCATCCAAACTATAAGAAGAGGCTATCAAAAGATAGAAATCATGTTTCAAGGTTCCATGGTGAAAAATCTAGCTTTCCATTTGACCATAGAGGAAATATTTTGACTTCAAGTTAGTTGTTTTAGGTTTTTATTATTTCAATAAGTGAATAACATAAGCAAAAGTCATCCTTTTTATTGTTATGTTTGTCTTATTGTCCTATTTCATTGGGTTAGTTTTCCTTGATTCATAGTTTATTTGATGTTCCTTGTGTTTTTTCCTTTTAGTCTTGTTGTTTTTACAATCAAAGGAGGTGTATCAAAGTTCAAAAGTATGTTTGTCATCCGAGAAAGTCATCAAGCCGTTAAGCATGCTTTAGATTGTCATATTAATGTGAAATATAGTGAGTTATTTTCACTAACAGATTGTTCAACCCTTGTGAGTTAAAAAAAATGTTCATAATTTGGCCTATCAAGTCTAAATACCAACCCATATAATTCAAAACTTTTTTGTGGTATAGTTATAAGCCTTTTCCAGTGTTAAATTCCCTTATAAAATGGTGTATTTTTGCCTAAAAGGGAGATTTTTAGTCTTTAAATGTAGAATATTGTGTTTAAAGGCCATAAAATTAGTCAAAATACCATTTAACACATTTTTATATATGAATTTATATTAGTCATAAATCTTATAAGCTAAAAAAGGTTATTTTATCCAAGTTTAAGCACAAAAAGGCCCATTTTGAGCCCACACGTGCCAAATTTGGCCCCAAAATTTGTGTAAAAGGATTTAATTATTATTTTATCATGATAGTTACTATTTTATATCCTATTCATGTACTAAAACTTTTGGTGGAAGACAAAATTATGAATAAAAGGAAAAAAAGGAGATATTTTGATGCATTTTACATAGAGAAGTATGGAATTTTATGGCCATCCATACAAATGAGACCATGAAAAAGAGGATAATGGAATAATATGGGTTACATAATAATTTCATGAAAATAGGACACAAAATATGCCCAAAAATAGTCTCTTCCCTTCACTTTAGTAATTTTCACACAAGGAGAGCTCTTTAGGTTTGTAGGTGGTACGACCATGAAGGAGAAAATCTAGGTCTATAGTTTTGGCCAAAGAAATTAGAATCATAGAGATTCATATTAGATAAATTGTTTCTTAAATTGGTTGTCTCTCCATCATGAATCATCCCTCTTAATTTAAGGCATACATCAATAGTTTTGCATCAAGGAAGGTAGTCAATTTTTTATAATTTCTCCTCATCAGGGCATCATATCAAGATTATTCAAAATTTTAGGTCTTCTTAGGGACATGAATAAAGCTTACATGGATTTAATAAGTCCTTTTTCACATGTATTATAACCAAATAAATATTAATAACTCAAGAGATTGAAAATCTATATTTTAGTATACTTCTAAAGGATAACTGTATGGTTCAAGTGAGAGAAAGGGTTTGAAAATTTCTTATTTTCTTCTTGGTAGGGATATCCGTCATATTCACATGTCCTTCATTAAAGTTTTTCAATATTTTAATGAAAAGTTTCATATAAAAATCCCATAATATATTATCAAGCATCTCAAAAATACCTTTTAGTAAATTTGAAGGTCTTTTATCCTTTTTTAAAGTACTTAACATATTCCTAGATTTCATATTCAACCTCTTATCCTCGATTAATGGCCTCAAAATTGACATATGTGGTAGAGAATAACTATATGATTGCATAGGACTCTAAAGTTTGTCTTGGAATATTATTATTACCTCTTATCATCCCATTTTTTTCATCTCCATCCTTACTATCATACACAACCATTTCTCACTGTGTTTATGCCTGTTTCACCTTTCATTTATGGTTTTCCATCTTCCCACCACATCATTCCCCCTTCCATTAATCTCCACCCCATGAATTCAATATCATAAGAAGGAAAGGGGTTAAAATCATCATAAGTTATGAAGAATAGGATATGTAGACAAAGAGAGCATAATCATAAGCCAATCAAGGTAACCTATAACAATACACCAACAATCAACAACTTTCATGAAAGTACAAAAGAGAAGGATAGGATAGAAGATGTATTTTGAAGGTATATTCTTAGATGATATAATCAATTGGATATGACTTGAAGGAAAATAATCATAACCATGTTTGGTGACCTCCCCAATGTCAATTTCAATCTCTATTCATATAATATGAACTCATATAGTCATCTACAATTGAGGAAGGGAATAATCTTTGTGAAGGTTTGGTTATGACATGAGTGTATGATGAGGATATGAAATAAATGAAGGATTATTAATCTTAATGAGACTTATTTCATGGCATAAACCCTTAACAGGCACTCACATTCATATAGTTAAGGTTCCTTGAGACACCTATAGGCCTGTGTTAATTAAAGTCAAGCTTACTTGGTAGTTTTAGGACTCTTCTAAGCTTGTGGAGGTTGTTTTGACCACAAAATGAATGAACTATTGATATAAATAACCTCAATACATAGATCAATAAAGATACATGTAACATTCAAATAGGGATAAAGAAACATAGATGTACATCTACATCTATCTACAAGAACACTGTTATAGCTAGGTAGGTGAATAATGCCAAATGGCGACTTCAAGGGTATAAACCACCTCAACGTGGTTATTGAGATTTTTTTGAGATAATTTGATAATTTAAGGATATATTCACACATATTGTCACCTATTTCAAACCCTCTAAATAAAAATTCATGTCAAAGTGTATACAAAGTACATCACATCATGCATCGTGGTATATATAGGAGAAGTTTGTTTTCATAATGAAAGAATGGTAACATGTGAAGAAGATAAAAGTCTAAAAGGAGTTCATTAATTTTTGGAATTTGTAAGAGATCTTAAGGAGGAAAAATCAATTAAACATCCATTTTATCAAAATCTACACCTATAGGAGAAGAAAATCTTGGAGCTCTACAATGGGGAGATGAAGAGTCATCCTCCATTAATGGTGTTTCAATATTTCTCTAATTGGCTTGATTTTATCATCTTTACTTCCTTTTTTCTTATTTTTATTTTTATCCTTAGTGATAATGGTGTCTTTATATTCTCTTAATCCTCTTATTAAAATTTAATGTGGTTTGTTTTTCTTGTTTATTTTGTTTGGTGTATGTGAGTTAGTCTATTTATGGGATATGGTGTTTAGTCTACCACCACATGCATGTCCCTTCCTGGTCACCCATCCCAATGCCTTTAGAGATTTTAAAGGTGCTTATATTAATTTCAATAGTTTATGGAAACCCTTAGATTTGATGGATTTGAGTATGTAGAGAAGGGGAAGCATGGTTGTTTTAATGAGCCAAGTTGTTCTATGGTGTATGATAAGATATGAAATCATAAGAGTGATTGTTTTGGCCTTCCTCAGAATGAAGTGGAATCATATAGATTACTATAAAAAAAATTAATGAAACTATATTGTAGGAATAAGTGGATAAGCACTCGAAAGGAGTAGAATTTGTGGCATGCAATGTAGATCATGGAGAGAAGTAGTGTAGTGAAGGCCAAATCAGTAAGTAACCTAGCCTTTCTAAGACCCTAACTATTGTTCTAAATGAGTCAATGGAAAATGACATATAGTAGGAGGAAATCATGATTTAAAATGTAGGGATTTTTTTTTTGTTTAAACAATAATTTTCTCCCTTCTATATTTATATTTGATAATTGGCTCAACTTTGTTTGGGGTAAACATTTGGGTTTGTATAGTTTTGTGTAATGTAGGGATATCATTAAACCCTTATGTAATTTTGGCTAGTCAACTTGTAAAGTTGTCCCATGGATCCTAGTAATGGACTTCACTAACCTCATTTTCAAGACCACCCACAAAATCAATATGTTTTAGATGACTTATAAGTCTTTCAAATCCCTATGTTCAATAGTTTACCATTGAAAGATAGTGCCCCCCTATTGAGGCTTCTAGAGATACTGGCTCTAGATTTAAAAATGAGTAGGGTCTAAATGACTCCTCCCTCAAATATTAGATGTAAGTCCCCTCATCATATTCTATTGATAGCTTGAACACCTTGTCTAATGTAATTAATTATGTTCCTGATAGTTTGAATGATGCCATTTTTAATTAGATAACTCTGATTGACTTTAATTTTGAGGAATATGTGGTTATCCTAGTTGAAACCCCTATCTTGCATAATGATATCTCTAACAACTTACCTATGAAAAATATCAAAAATATTTCTAGTGAAGTTTACCCTATGATCATCTCTCCCAAAATGGAAAAGGTTAATAAATATACCTCAGAGTTGGGCAAATCACATGGTGATCCCTAGACTCACAAGGTCAAATCAAGTGCTAAAAATTTGATGTCTAAAGGAGAAGGGAAAATATTTAAAACATATTTGGCATTCCCACTGATGGAGCATCCTACACCCAAAGAGAAAAAAAATATGGTAAAATATTCCATCCATAGTAACCATGACCCTTCCTTCAAAAAAATGGGAAAGAAAATAATATCTCAGATTATTTCACAAGATTGTATAACAATCGAGGTAGGGCCTATGGTCAATATAATTGACCTTCCTTTCCCCCTTGGTTGTTTATGTAGGTTATAAGTGTTAATGTGAGAGGTTTATAATCCCTTGATATAAAACCAATTATGAGATAGTTTAGACATTCAAGAGATACTTTGGATTTTTTATGTTTGCAATAATTTAAGGCTATTAGATCCTAACTATCCTTGGTCCAAAATTTTATATGGCCAAATGCTCCATAGTTATCCTCTAAGAACCAAAGAGGCAAAAGTGTGGCCTCTATCTTAGTCAAATTTGGTCTAATATATTACAATGTTAATCATGGTGTCTCCCCATGTAGTAGATATGTTTGGGTCTTTCTAGATAGCCAAAACTAGTCCTATGACCTATGTAACATGTAATTAGATGGATAATAATATTAAAAAAAATCCTTCAATTTTTAGAGGAGACTTAAACATAATGGAGGAAAAATAGGATAAAATTAGGGGTGACCACCTAGCCTATAAAGGTAATGAGTTTTTTTTTGTTCCAAATTCAAAAGAATGCATAAGATTGGAGACCCACTCAAAAAAGGTAAAAGTCTAAGTACACTAATTTGGTTTACCTTGTATAATAATAAAAGGAAGAAGTCTAATCTATGTAATTGGATGGATAATAATATAAAAAAAAATCATTCAATTTTTATGGGAGACATAAACATAGTGGAGGAAAAATAGGATAAAATTAGGGGTGACCACCTGGCCTATAAAGGTAATGAGTTGTTTTGTGTTCCAAATTCAAAAGAATGCATAAGATTGGAGAGCCACTCAAAATAGGTAAAAGTCTAAGTAGAATAATTTTTTTTACCTTGTATAATAATCAAAGAAACAATAGAAGACAATAATCTAGACTTGATAGATTTTATCTGAATAGATATTCACTTTTTGTGACCCCTAATAAGGATGGTAATGTGGTGATAGTTATTCCTTATACTATATATGAACATCATCCAATTGAAATGGATTTCTTAATGAATTTTGAGGATAATAAAAACACCTTACCCCTCAAAGGACTATATAAATTTAATGTGTCCCACTTGGTTGATAGTGTGTGTCTGGAGGGTCTTTAATAATCTTGGAACATTGGTAAATTTACCTGTAACTCTAGATATAAAATTTATTAGTAGAATTATTGTATGGAAACCTATAAAAACTTTACAAGAAATTATGGTAAAATCAAAGCTAAAAAATGTACAAAATTCACAAGGGACACTCAATAGAAGCTTATACATGCTAAAATCTCTTTTAAACTTGACCTAGCCAATGGGAAACTACTTGAAGAGCTTAGACTCTTAAAACATCAAGCTAGGTAGTTAGTTACATAATTATATTGTTATGATGGCATGAATCCACTATAGATTAATTTTGTTAAAGCATGGGAATAGAGGCTCTAATTTTTTCCTTAGATTATTGAATGCCAAGCACACAAGCAAAAATATTAATGACATCAAAGTAAATTGTCATATTATGTAGGATGTTGCCATCATAAAGGAAGCCTTATTTGAATTTTATTCTATCCTTTTCCTTTCTGATGGATCTAGTGACCTAATTGAACAAAATAAGGCTATTTTTCATGCATACATTCCTAAAAAGGTGACTCAAATTTAGGATATTTTCATTGATTCCTATATTTCATTAGATGAAATTGGAACCACTATTGACTCACTAAAATAAGATAAAGTGCCTAGGATGGATGGATTCCCTACTAAATTCTATAAAGCCAATAAGGAGTGGTTAGTTAAGGACTATTTGGAGGTTTTGAATGAGACCATTGATGTTGACACTCTTTGATCATACATAAATAGAGGGTTAATCAAACTCATCCATAAGTATTATATCTTGTATTCAATTAAAAATGGATATGAATCACCCTCCTCAATGTTTCTTACAAGATTTTGGCAAAGATTCTAGTAAGAATATTATCCTCTCTACTACCCTCTATTGTCTTGAAAACTCAAACTAGATTTTTTGAAGGGGAATACATCATAGACAATTTAATTATTAGATGGGAAGGGATGTGTTCGGCTAGAGATTCTAATTAGAATGCAGTAGTGATCTTGCTTGACTTTGAAAAAGATTACAATAGAATTAAGTGGCCATTCATTGAAAGAATGATTCATACCTTTAGATTCCTTGATAGATTTTATAGAATGGTTAATTTTATCTTCAAATAAACTTTTAATATAATTGAATTAAATTGGGAATTCATAGAATCACTAAAACTTTAATTCTCTATTAGATAAGGATGCCCTCTTGCTCCTTTACTCTTCATTTTGGTGACTAAAGTGTTGTATTATCTCCTCAATTTTTTTGATATAGGGTCTCTAGTAAAAGTAATTTGTCTACCTAATAATTATGCTCTTATTGATGTCCCATTTTTTTTATGAACTAACACTTTTTATGGCTTTGGAATAAAATAACCTATTTTAGGTGGCAGCCAAGCTTGATATATATTTCTCTTCCTCTAAATCCAAAGTGGCAATGCATAAATCACATATGTTAGGATGGATTGATAATCATCATGAATATATTTAAAATTTTAGTTGGAATTGGAAAGGACCTAATGACTTTTTAAGATATTTGGGTATCCCCTTTGCTCTCTCACCTTCTTTCAAACTCATGTGGAAATGGATTCTTGATAAAATTAACAAGAAAATTTTAAAGTGGTAAGGACATATACTTTCCATACCAAGAAGGATTCAAGTATATTAGAAGGCCCTTTCATCTTATAATATCTATTATTATTCTTTCTAGATTTTTGTTAAATCTCATATCAACATACTCCATGGAATCATAAGAGATTTCCTATGCTCGAATGGGAAAGGAGGTAATAAAAAGCATGCTATTTCATTGCAATTTTAATTGAATCCAAAAAATATTAGGTCCTTGGGGTTAAAAGACCATCGATTATAGGGTATAATAATGGTAGTTAAAAGGATCAACAAAGCACTAAAAGTAAATTTTCCCTATAAGGTTTTGGTTAGAAATTATATTTTAAGAGGATTTCCTAAAGGAAAACCTAAATAGAAACGTTTAAACATTATTGATCTTCTTATTGGGACCTTTCATAAGAAAAAATTTGTTAGGTAACCTATATTTTCTTCCATTTGGTTAGCCTGGGATGTTGTTAAACCCTCCATAATTACCAAAGACATTTTTAACTAGTTTGGGACTTCTTGTTTGGGGTATATATCCTTATGGTGGAATTTGTTGATCAACAGGAGATCATTTGCCCTCACCAGGGGCTGATATACCTATTAATGGTACACTAAGGGGTTTATGGATTTTAATGACCTTTATTCCCATGTGGGATAACATTCTTGGTCAGATATTGAAGCCAATTTTTGTATTCTTTCCACTCAGTGTAAGACTTTCAATTTACTCCAAAAAGCATTGAAGGGAAAGAATAATGTAGTTTTTATGGAAGATAAGGATGAGTTTTGGGATAGTGTAAAGTGGAATAAAGGTAACCCCTTGTTTTAGTTCTCCACTCAAATGCTTTACAAAAATATTTCATTCTGAAATGTCCCCTATCTCACCCTTAACCATATCTGAGTTGTGTGTGATCTTATGTCTGCCTAGTCTTTTAAATTTGATGTGATTTGGGGTTCTTATCTAGAACCTAATAAATACTACTTCCATTGTTTCTTAATGTATAAGAAGTTGGTCAATGGTTCTATCTTGAGAAATTATGGACTTTTTATGCCTTTTTTCTCTTTTTACAATGAAATTGAAACTATCAAGCATGTTTTTTTATCCTACCCATATGTAGCTAAGTTGTGGAATTTTTGTCTCGAGTGTTGGAATATGGTTTTTGATTTTTAAATTCATTGGTTAAATATTAATTTTGGTTATTAATGTCCCAAAATTAAATTACACCCCTTCTTTCATAAATCTTGGCTTGTGTATTCAGTTGAAATTTTATGGTTTTTATGGAATCAAAGGAACCTTAAGGTATTCCAACATAAGGTTAGGTAGCTTATTAACTTCTTAGTGGAAGTCTTTATCCATTTTGTCTCTTTGTAGATCTTCCTATAGATGAAAGTTTAATATGATAAATTAGAACAATTTCTTAGGATAGGACTCCTTAAAATCACCTCTAATTTCTTTCTATATTCTGGTGGTTATCCTAGGATGACCTTATAACTAGATTGGGTAGCACGCCACTAGTCAGTCATCAATATAAAAATTACTGAACATGAGTGGGATTACATAAAATATGCATACTTTACCTAGGTATATCACCTAGTTTAGGAATGAATACACTTAATTTACTTAGATAAGAATGGGATTGATAGCTAATTGTCAGCTAATGAAATTTTACTAAGAGATACATAATGATGGACTTGGAAGTTGTATAATTAGAGAAGCTAAGGAAATCTTTGTACCATTCAACTTGAACCTACACCCAAAACCATATGATAAGTATGTGGCAACAACATCTTCTACCTAGGGATTAACTCTAGTACTATAGGAATAGTTTTCCTAAGAAGATGTTTGGAGGATGATCAATGAAAATGTCAATGTATTTTTTGTAAAATTAGAAAAACTTATCAAATGGGGTAGCTCAAAATATGTAGAAACATCCTAAACTATGTGAAAATGAACAATATGAAAATATTTCTAAAAAAATTTCACCGTTACTCCTCTCAACTAGCTATTGGGTAGCTTCAAATTGGACCTATTGAAGATAAAGACTCAACTGAGGGACTTGACTATAGGGATTTTAGAGATGGATGTGAACTAGATGGCATTGCTAGTTGGAGGGTGCATGATGATTAATACCTATTTTTAAACCTTTGGGATGGATTTAGTTTGATATGATATTTCTTATGTTACTTTTGTTGTTTTAATTATTACTATTGATACTATTACTTTCATTAGGCCACTTGTTAGGGGTCATTTCTTATATTATATAATTGGTATTTATGTTGTGTTGATGGGGAATGACCCATAGTTTAATAATTTTATTATGTGAATTGTGTAAATGTTTTTGACATCTATGATGCTTATATTAGTAATCGATTCTATAATTAAAATAAATCTATAACTACATCTTTACTTAAGGGTAGGCCTATCTCTAAGTGCAAGGGTATTCAAAAGAGTGGCCTAGCAAAGAGTCTCATGTTCAAGTGAAGTTTTCATAAGGGTAATGAATATGTGAATGAGATATAAACATGATTAAATTTATCTTAACCAAGTTCCATTTAAATTTGACCTCATGAATCTTCACCTATAATCAAAGCAAAAACTGTTAGTATATAGTCATATCTTCATGTTCATGAAGGAATAAGGCAAGTGGTTTATTTGGTGGAGTTTATGATCATTAAGGGTTAATAATAAAAAAGAGGTATAAACTCATCAAAATTATTAAAGTGAGGGTTATTATAAAAAACTACAATCATAAAAAAAGTATACCTACAACCATGTTAAACATAGGCTTCCTTCAAGCTAATATGCAAATTGATGGCACAATAATCTATAGAGGAGTCTTAAGGTTCAAGAGGATGATTGAATAAGATAATGATTATGTGGATCATAAATAGATCAATATGATGAGAGGTTTAACACTACATGATTAAAAGTCAAGGCCAACTATCGGTAATCACCTACAGCTATACATGGCATCTCTTATCGAACAGTCATATGCCCTCAAAGTTCAAACCTAAGATCTACTAATGCAAATATTTTGATCCATGTATCATTAAGGAACAAGGGGAAAGTAATTAACTCAATTTTTACTCCTAGAAGACTTGGGGATTGAGTTATAAACACAATTACTACTAGAAATAACATAAATAGTAGAGATATGGTCGCCACTTAGAAGTCTTTAAGCAAACCCTATTTTAGGGAAAACAAATGTTATGTAGTGACACTTTAATTTTATAATATTTGTGAAATTATCTTAAGCTTTGCCCTTTATTTACTTAAATATAAACAAATAATAAATATTTTATAGAATGGACTAAGCTAAAGTTAATCATGGGTAGATACAAGGTTAGGTAGGGTAGGACAGTAAAGAAGGTTTGCTTCAGATGATCAAAGATACCAATGATTCTAACTTATAAGGTAAAAACATATAAAACTAACACTTACCAATTCTATTACATCACTCAAAGTTAAATAAATGTAGTTAAAGCTTTAAAGGAAATGAAATGCATGTATATAAGAGAATATAATTCATAAAATTATTCATTTTTAGTATTTTTCTTAACACATTTAATTACAAATGAGAAGAAAATAGAGAAAATATAATAATAGATTAGTTAGCCTAGTATCAAACTCAAACCAATATATGCATATAATGAATGTTAGTTCTAAATTATCTAGTGAAAAATAAATTATTAGTCATCTAAAAGCATGAGAAATAGAAATCATGGGATCCACACATTATAACACTTTAGATAATTTGATAAATTCTTTGGCTCTACTATATTAATTCTATCATAGCTATTGATGAAAAAAATCAAGTGGGATAACCCTATTTATAAGCCTCAAAATTTCCTAAACAAGTTTAAGTGGTCCCATGAAAGGCACCCAAACATAACCAAGTGGCTAAAATTCTATGTATTACAATGGAATATTCTTAATTCAAATTTACAAAACATAATAGAATATTACCTAAGGTTCTAGAAGGTTAATATTCCCTAAGGTCACTTTTTTAGCTATGGTAATGTTGAATATTCCCTAAGGTGAATATTGAACATTACTAGGACATATACATATATATATATATATATATATATATATATATATATAGGACCTTAGGAGGGGACATGTTAGATGCCTGATCCTCCTTGCTTTGAGTTTAGAGGCATGCCTTGACTATTTGAAGTGTCTTAGAGTGGAGGTATATGTGGCCTATTCCTACTAATAGGAATGCTATCTTCTTTCTCCTCTTCTTATCTCTCCTCATAGTTTGTATAAAACATGTTTCCATGGGCTAGTGATGGGTGAGACCTTGCACTATCTTATTTCTTCTTCTCTTTATCCACTCTCATTTCAAGCTTTATGTTCTTCTTAGCTATATTACTGAGGACAACCTCATCATTCACAACATCTTGGTAAATCCATTTATGCCATTCTTATTGATTTTTATATTTCATCGATACATCCTTCTTAAACTTAAATAGGTACTTGGAAACAACATTGTTGGTGTCCTATGATCAAAAATCCTCTTTGGTAAATAGGTATGAGTATGTATGCCTTACATACATAATGATATCATGACATTTTATTATCTTATTCCTCCTCAACTTGTAAGGAATCTTGTTGGGAACTATCTTCTTCTTGTTTTTGAATATGCCATCAACTCCATGTAGCAGTTGATAAGCCATCTCCTTCTCAACTAGTTTCATAGGTACATATCTTGGTAACCTAAGGGGAGCCACAATTACTCCTATCCAAATGACTATGAAATTTGGGTATAGTTAGTATCTTCCCATTTATTTTAGTGTTTGTTTGGCCTTTGGGGGAACCCTCAACATTTCACACTCAGTGATTGAGTTGTAGACAATTGAATTAAAATCTTCTAAAATCACCTTTATATTGTGCTTGAAGTAGTGAATGTGTATTACAAAGAATAGTTGGGGCATGACCTCTTACCACTTAGGAGACCATCAATTTTAGCCTAGCTGAGTATTTGAGAAAATGGCATTTATCAAGTAACTGATAATGAATAATGGAGCTCTGTTATTACATGTGTCCTTCATTACATACACTAAATTGCTACTAATGATCTCCCCAAGTGGGGAAATCTATTGGTCCTCTAAGATGATGTAAAATAATTAAAGGGTCCTTATGTACACATAAATGATAAGTGTATTTTCAATTACCCTATTAGGGGAGCAAGGCCAATCTTGAATCTTTTATTGAATTGATGGATAGGTGTGTTCCATCGATCATCCATGAAGACAACTCCATTTTGGTTAGTCACCCATGTATCTAGGACCTTTTAAGGGGACTGCACCTTGTACCAATTATTTATGATAGCTTGGGTGTACTCAATCTATGGAGAGGGGAGGTCATAATATCTCTCAAAACTTATACCTATCATGAAAGCAATGGGGAGCCATTGGGATATGGATTTTGGGTATACCTAATAGATTCCCATTTACTTTAGTGTTTGTCTAGCCTTTGGGGGAACCGTTGACATTTCACACTTAATGATTGATTTGTAGAAAATTAGATATAAATATTCTAAAATCACCTTTATTTTGTGTATGAAGTAGTGAATATGTATTAAAAATAATATCTAGGGCACAACCTATTACCTCTTAGGAGACCATGAATTTTGGCTTAGCTAAGTAGTTGAGAAAATGGCATCTATCAAATAACTGATCATGAAGAATGGTGATTCATTATTTCAAGTGTCCATTACATACACTAAATTATTTATAAGGATCTCCCTAAATGGGTGAATCTATTTGTCCTCTAAGATGATCTACAATAATGGAAGGGTTCTTATATCCACATAAACAATATATAGATTGTTGAGTACCCTATTGAGGAGAATAAGGCCAATCTTGACTCCTTTCCTACATTTATGGATAGGTATGTTCCATTTATCATCCATGAAGACAAATATAGTTGGGTCAGTCACCCATGTAGCTAGGGCCTTCTCAGGGGAGTTCACCTTGTACTAATTATTGATGATAGCCTGGATGTACTCAATATATGGGGAGGGGAGGTTATAATATCTCAAGAAACTTAGACATAAAATGAAATAAATTTGGATCCCATGGGATATGGATTTAATTAGTCCATATTATTATATTGAACTACCAAAGATGCCATAAAATAGGTCAGTGCATGGCATAATCTCTTATTTAGATACAGCCTTGTGGAGACCAACAACATTAATGATAAGGATGTCTAAAGATAATTAAATTATGTAAAACATTGTATTAGATTCATCCTCTACCCTAGATTCTTATAAATTTAAATAAATTCTAATATAATGCATCTCCCCTAAGTTTATGGGCTTGGGGATGAATTTCATGTTTTTGAAAATAACTAAATTTCCATACTAGAATAAGAAGTCATCATTACTGAAAGAGGTAATCTTACCTAAGGTTGAGGGACCTACTTGTGCCATTTTTATGGTATCTTGGGTAGAAACCAATATCCTTCTATATCTCTCTATAGTTTTTGAGCTCCAAAAATGGTGGTTGGGGTAAAACCTAGGAATAGATTTAACTTTATCATACTGGGAGAACATAACTAGTAAAGAGACCAAAATTCAAATAGATTCAAATTCAAATGTAGGAAATAATAGTCTAGTTGAGTGGCCTTTTTAAAGATCACTTTTTATTAATGCAATGCATATGGTGATTCTGTTTCATGCCATATTAATGGTGAGTTCATCAAATTTGCATATATTTGGAACAACCTCAAGCTATTGCTTTTGGCATTTAATTACATTAGAATTAAAATTTAGTTCTAATTATAATTTGATCTACCATCAATTTTAGTTTTAAATCTAAATATTACCACCTTTTGATATCTGACATGCCACCTTGGATCCAACAAGCATTCACATGTTCTGAATATGATTAAGTTGTTTAGTCAACTCAAATTTTGGACACATGGAACCTTTTTATTACTCATGGTCTCTCAGAATGTAAATTACTATGATGATTCATTTGTATCCTACCGTATGGATTATTTTAATGTATTGAAATCTCTTGGTTGGAATTTTAATTTTGATTGGTCATGGGAGTGCCACATGTCATTCTCATAGGTAACCAAGGATTTTCCTTACTAGGTGGGTCTCTCATAGAGTGATCATAACTTTACCTTGTCATATGTATCTCTCAAATTGAACTCATGGATTTTCCATGCTATATGTTACCTTCAAAAGGCTATCAAATATTTGTTTGATAAGTGTCACCTTATAAAGGACTCCAACCAACTATCGATACTTGGTGCTAATTGCATGGCTTAGGTGGAGACACATGTCTCTCTCAGAGATAATCTCATGGATTTCAAGATGTAATTTTTTTGGCTTTAATTTCATGAGATATCAAGGATTTATATGGATTTAACATGATGTGGATGTGCGTTGATAGTGGATGAGCCCAAAGGGGACATCTGTCACTTCATAAGGCCACTTGGGTTTGGTTGGTCATGATTGACACACATGATGGTATCTTATGGGATTGAACATTATGGTGGGATGCATGGTGGAAATGTGGTGTATCAAATTGAATGGTATTACTGGTGGGGGATAGGATCTTGACACATATCCTTTGGATTTAAATTCTAAAAATTGACCTTCTCATGAGCTCTCTAGATGGTGCCATGTAGCTCATGGACTTAGTATATTTGATCTAGTTGTTTTGCATGGGGTGCAATGAATATTTAATAAATTTGGAATCCCAATGAAGTGGACACATATCATTTAAGTTTAAGTCATAAATTTGATGTCCAATGAGGCATCACAAACTACTAATTTAATTTTGATGTCTTATGAGGTCAAGTGAGAAGTTAATTTAGGTTATGGAAGATGCCATAACCCATCATAAACAAATTTAAACAAGTTTTGAGTCAAAATATTACAAGTGAATGAATTAAACACAACACAAGGATAATATAGTCAAAATTAGTGAATCTTTTTGTGTTAATTTCCATTAGAAAGCCTAGTTATACTTCCTTATCTACACATCATTGAACCATAATTGGTTAACAACTCATTGTTGAATGAAACTTGAATAGGATTTGCAATAATATAAATATTTATAATTAATCATTTTTATTAAAAAACAAGTATTTAACCAATAAATTTAGAATAACAAGTAATTTTAAACTAGACTAAATCCAAATACAATCAAATGGTTAAACATGTTTGGCATTTTGGGCATTTTTTAAAGTTGAGGGAAGGAGGGTCCCCATTTTAAGAATATGGGACTGTTGATCATCAAAAAGATCATTCAAGATAAGTGACCCATGATGTGACTTCATAAAGTTATTTTGATCAAAGGACATATTCTAAAAATTAATCAAGCTACTAAAACACTATCAAGAACATGAAGGTATAAAAGATTGTATGAATTTTGACTGTGTAAAGGCTTAAGACCTTGTTTGAAGAGTCAATAGGATATGAAGGAAATAAATGGATGAAATATAGTGATATTAGGGGTCATAAAAACACAAAATCATGGTGAAATATCTATTGGATACCTATAAACCTCATGAACATCTCTTATAGTAGTGAGGACACATAACACAATGAATTTTATTAAGGATCTAAGGTCATACATGGGATGCATAAGGTTGAAAGTTGACAAATAGAGAATGAAACCATTGTAAGAAATATTTTAATGTTTCATAAAATATATATCCATCATGTTAAATATCAATAAAAGGTTAAAAAGAGGGAAAACATAGTCATAGGTCTAGTGAGACATGAAATGTAGGCAACTTAAGCTAGGTTTTGGTAAAATAGCCTATAGGCCAAAATATGCATCGTCTAAGCATGACATTTGGTGGAGTTGGTCATAAATACTTTGTAAACATATAAAATATATTTTTAAGTTAATTTTAGGAGGGTAAATACTCATTTTTTTATAAATTTAACCTTTTGTCTAATAATAATAATAATCAAAATGCAAGTAAATAGAGTTTTTGAGATGTTTATTGGTCTAGTAGAGGGTTTCAATCTCATGAAAGTGTTTGATAAGGATGAAAATATGTTGTTAAATAATTATAAAATTTTTGAGAGTTTATTATACTATATAATATATACAAACCATTCCCTTAAGGGCTAAATCAAATAGGAATGCATAAACCCCTACAATCCACAATTACACTATAAGACTTTTTCATGAACTTTTATTCATTTAATGGAAATTGAGACATGGTCTAGGACATTTTAAACCTTAGAGAATGTGATGGAGTGAATAAATTTTCATAAAACATGTTTTGACACCACTCCATAGGCCTCTTTCTTGTATACATAGTTTTGGCAGCCTCTCAAAGCCCATTTTCACCACATAGAGATCCTGAAGAGCCCTTTGCATGGAAGATTCTCATTTTCATGGTTGCTGAGGGGGTAAGTGTAATTAATTATCATGGAAATTTGTTTACCATTAAGATTAATATTCTATGAATAATCCTTAAGAATATTTGAACCTCTAAAACCCTTATAACTACCCAATGGAGAAAAGGAGCTAGATTTTGCATCCAATTGATGATTTTGAGCTACCAAATGAACTTTAAGGTATTCTCAACTACCTTGAACACATCCATTAAAAAAAATTTGGTATGTGTAGTACCTTATCTATATGAAATAAACAAAAAGAGTAAATTTTGAGTCTAAAATCAAGGGGAAAAAGAGTAGTTATACATTCAAAGGATTTGAGAAGAAATATAATCTCATAAAATATCTCAAGAACACTTGTACAACCATAAAGATGGGTAAATTATTTCATTTCCATGAATAAATAGGTCTATGGATCAAAATAAGGAGTTATTTCTATGTAGGGTGAAGAGGAGTGGCTTGATAAATCCTATATCATGATTCCAAATCATCATTTATAGGTCATTCATGTTGAACAAAGTACATATGAGCCTTTAAACTTATCATAAAGTAAAGATATTGAAGAATCTATGTAGACACCTATGTTTGTTCTTGACATCATAGGATAAGGCCATCACAAGGTATAGAATGAGTTAAGTCAAGATCATGATTAATAAACATGTATGCTAATTTAAGCCATAGGGAAGTAGTATAATTGATCATTTTGGCCAAGGGGTGCTAAAGACTACTTGAAGAGCCTGTTTTCACTCTAGAGAAGTTTTGACATGATCACCTTGGTACAAAAATTTTGCATGGGAATATTATGAATTTGAGGTAGTTAAAGGACTTAATATAATAACATTTTTTGGCATTAGTTTAGATTTTTAAGTCCCAAGCTTTATAAAAAATCATTAAGAGCCCAAAGCACTCTTAAACCCTTTTAAAACCCCACTAACAGACCTATTTATAGAGATTTGAATAATTATGAAACCAAAATCATTAAAACCAATTACATATCACTTAGATCATGAAGTATAATCTTATAGCTTCATTTCCATGGGCATTGGTTATATAGATGTTGTACTGATCATGGTAAAAAATAAAGTTTTTTTTGAATAAAAAGTGATAAAAATGAAGGTACAAGGAATTTTAATGGAATCCAATCCATACAGAGTGAATTTCATCACTTAGTTTTCCCCTCAAGCCATCATGTGGTCAAAACCAAGCCTAAAAATCCTCTGTGAGCTCCTTTAAGATAACCAGTTTGTAGAAATTTAAGGTAGTTTGACCTAATCAACTAGTTTGACTAAGTTGCAGGTCATTCTTCATCAAGAGGACCTATTTCATAATATGGAGGATTTTTATAGGCCTAAATATCATTGTATTTGTAGGTTATAATGGTTTTATGTAGGTTTTCAATATCCATAAAGTTCAAGAAGTAGGTGATTAGGCCTATTTGGCCTAGAAAGCCTATTTGATCAAATCAAACAAGGAAAAAATTGGCATTAAAGTGATAGAAAGTGAGTTTATGTGGAGTTATCATTCCACATATCTAGTCTTCAAGTAGAGATTACATGTAATTTCAATCTTCATGTTCTAGTTCATACAAGGGAAGGATTAGGAAATAATTAAGTAGTCTTAAGAGCTAATCACTCTGAGTTGACTAAACATGAGTTGCTAGCAATCCATGCATACTCCATGGTCCTCATGCAAGATAAGTCATCAACTTATATTGGTCTCATGTTAAGGGGTGTTAAAAAAACCAAAAAATGGTATATCATGTTGATGAAGGAGATTTGACAAGTCAAGATGGTCCACCATCTCATTCCAATGCCAAAGAACTCATGGAAGGAACTCATGAAATAATATTCAATACAAAAGAAATGTGTTGAAAGATTATTATTAGCAAATTGTACATGAAATTGAATTGATTTAATAATAATTTGACTCCTTATTATCTCTTATACGCCAATCTCTTGGCTTGTTCTTTTCTCATTTCTATATATTCAAGCTTCTAAGCGAATTTTTAGATCCCTCTCTTGGGCATGATTAAACTCTACTGAGATTGAGCTTTGTAACCTTTTGAAATTAATCAAATGATTATTATCATATTCTTATATAATTTTATAGTGTGTTATATTACTCTAGTTTGTACATGTGGTATTTGTGATCTAAGAATTTGACTCAAGAGAGGATGGTGAGTATGGTGTTAGTTTCAAAATTAAAAAAAATGAAAGAAACACACTAACTAGCATAACATCTCTAGGCCTAGACACTAGAGAGAGCTTAGTTAACAAACATGAATAAAAAACACAACTAAAATGCAAAATAAACCTTCTTTTACCTCCCTTGGATGATCCAAAATTCTTGTTGTAGTGGCTTGCTCAGTTTGTTCTCATGAATTCTTCATCAAAGGAGGCTTGGATATCTCCTCTTTTATTTGGCACCTTTGGCTTGTGGCTTGGCTTGGCTTGGAATCTATTTGGCATGATAACACTAATTGCAATAGCTTTTATAGTAATATGTGCATTATAACTTTGCATAATCAAGTATTTTTGAAGATATTTGAGCATAATAACATTGCACCAAAATAGATTAGAAATGATGTTCATGGCCTCTCTATTTATAGATTTTTGAGAATGTTTAAAATCAGCCTAAATTGTCCATCTTGAGATTGAGATGTGTGGTTGAGGATTAATTAAATTTTTTGAATTAAGTTTATAATTATCCTCATCATGACACTAGAAGAAGGGGAAATTAAGAGGCATGGAGGGCCTCATGGAAGGTATTGATGAGACAAAGAGGGCATGAATCGTAATATTTATGGCATTATGGCCTAGGGATGTCTTCCCAAAAAATGAGGTCACCTGATGATGCAGATATTCAATATTCATTTACAAAACAAATTATTAAACAATTTTCCATGGATTTATTGATTAGGCTCTAATTTGGTTTAATTAACTCTTAAGCATGTTTAAGAACTTTGTGCAAAAATTGATCAAAATGACTTGTTATTGGTCCAAAATTCAACTAGATTTTAATTGGAAGGTGATGTTAGATGCATTGGATGTGTTATCTAATTTAGGAAGTTATCACTATAAAATAACAAAGGAACATGTCTTGTGCAAGATATTTGATAGGAAAGAGCAATCCTAAACATCCAAGTGTAAAATTTGTATTTTGACTCAAAATGATCTGATCAAGGTTAGCTACCCCATAAATTACATTACCCTATTTAATGATACTCTAGCCAAAATTGGCATTTAAATATGTTAGTTTCACATCATTTAGCATTTTTAGTGTTTTTAGGCCAAATTATGCATTTTAGGTAGAAATTGGTCAAAAGCATGATTGAAGGTTATCAATGGCCATTTTTAGGTGTCTATAATTTTCCCCTATTTGGGAAAGAACTGCAAGATATAAGTACAATAATTTATTCTCAAAGAATGAAAAGGTTTTGTATGCCTATAACTACAATGATGATAAACTAACTATATGATGCCCCCTCAAGGTAACAATTGTCACAAGTAGGTCGGTAATGGTCCCTCGATAAGAAGTAAAATGAGGGGACCAAAGAAAGGAAAGATGATGGGGTGTAAGTGGGATGGTGTACAATATTTTTCTTAAAGGTGATTATAAGCATTATACCATGATAGTCGAAACATGATATGATAACATAATAATTTTCCTAAAGGTGGTTATAATCATTGAAAAGATGGAGCTACCCCAGTGAGGATAGACAAATAACATAATAAAATGCCCTTGTATGGGTAGAAAAATGGAAGTTGTGACAACACAATGATTTACACAAAGGAGGTTATAATCATTGAGAAATTTAGGTGAGATAGTGTGTAATTATTTTCCCATAGGTGGTTATAATCACTGGACCTTGATTATGGCAACCATGATAAACTTGGTTGAGGATGATGATAACTTAACATAGACGGTAATTATGAATTAGAAAAACTTACTATTATAGAGATGCACGTCCAAACCAATAAAGGTTGAAATTATTTTATGGTTAATTACTTTGTTTGGGATATGATTGGGATTGAACTAGGATGTTAGTGTCGAAGAGATGTCACCATTTTTTAATATACTTCTTGAAGCTGAGGTTTGTTATAGCATGTATCAATAGGAATCATGGTATAACATCATGAGGACTTGGTCAAAATATGCATAAGGATAAAATCCCATAATCCAATACAAAATAGAAAATAATTTACCAATGATAGAAACTATGATGACAATGAAATCATATGAATATATATAGATTCAAGTGTAAGTGCGGGCAAGGAATCACCCAATGAACACACATAAATTTAATCAAGGTAATAGTACTGAAAGTAAACAAATAGGCACACAAATAAAACAACAAATAAGAAAAAAAGAGACACTCAATAAAAACAATATGAACATTACCCCTAAAAATTAGGTGACAACTTAACAAATGAACAAAATGGGGGAATAGAAGAAAAATAAGGGGATGGGTGAGGTGTCTCCATATGCACTAGGAAAGTAGAATCTGCCTATATAGTTTCATGGATGTAATATCCAATTAAAAACTTTAGGCCAAATGTAGCTCTCCCAGGGAATGGGAAGAATATGATAACTAAGGAAAACAAATAGAATGGATGTGATAGAAGAAGAGGAATGGTCTTACAAAATGGAAAATGCATGAGAGAAAAAGGCCACAAAGGATGCAAAAAATAAATGATAAGTGATTTTTTTGTAACT
Source organism: Torreya grandis (assembly GCA_037957365.1). Classification (NCBI taxonomy): domain Eukaryota; kingdom Viridiplantae; phylum Streptophyta; class Pinopsida; order Cupressales; family Taxaceae; genus Torreya; species Torreya grandis. The sequence goes on along the minus strand of JARHVA010008058.1, from coordinate 438,753 downwards.
TAGTAAGGGTTCCTAGAATCCTTAAGGCAAATAAGTGGTCAATGTTTTTCTTCTTTTTAAATGATTTTACAAATGTTTTTGGAATTTTGGAAGTATCTCAACTTGAAAAAAAATGACAAGACACCAAATGGTTAAAGCTCACAAAATGGTGAGAGCATTCAAACTTAGGTTGCTCATAAAATTTTGAGGGCATGGCAAGGGGGTGACTGAGCTAGCCTCAATAAGTATCGAGTGCTACCTATAGAGTCCTAGAGTAAGAACTCAAGTCACTATAGTTCTACCCCTATAGGAAAGGAATTTTATTAGTGTAGTAGTTGATTCAAACAAAATAGGCACACCTAGTAAAAAATCAAAGTATGACATAAGAAGTGGCAAGTTGGTATGTCAACACTTAATGTTTCCCCTAGTTTTCCCATAATTGGTTATAACCAGGACACAACAACATAGATAAATGGTACTAAATTTCCCAAAGGTGGTTATAATTAGTAGCAAGATCAATGGTAAGAAAGGAATACCAAATGGAGGATGTAACTACCAAAACCTCTATCACACTACTCAAAAATATGATCTTTGTCCAAATTACTTGAACTAACTAATGAAATTGATCAAATTCCTTGATGCTAAAAATATGTAAAGATTTACAAAAACCAAGGTCAAATGGGCTAGGCTTTAGAACACACTAGGCTGATAGGTTAGAAATGTAAAGTGGATAAAAATAAGAGGATGGATAAGAATGATATTTGTATAAAGAATAATAGTGATAAAATAGCATAACTGAAATGGTCCTTATAGACAATTTACCTTAACACTCAAGTATAATACTGCTTGAGATGAATAATATTCATCAACTCAGGAAGTTCATCTATGTCTGGTATGGAAAGATTATATGCTCCTGATTCATAATCTATAGTAATGATGAAAGGCCCTATCCATTTTGGTTTGAAGTTTCCTTTATGCTTCTTCTCAGCCATGGTATTATTTTGATTTTTTTTTAAGACCAAGATCACCAAGTTTAAATGTTCTATACTTAGCATACTAATTATAGTGGCCTTTAAGTTGCTTATGATATGCTTCAATATTATTGAGCATAGATGTGCATTTTTCATTAAGTAGGTCTAATTATTTTGAGTGAGCTACTCAATAGTCATGATCATCCAAGACATGATTAAAAGAGATGTGTAGTGAACGAAATTAAACCTCAATGGGAAGGATGGATTTAGTACCATAAACAAGTGAGTATAGAGTGGCTCTTGTGGGGGTATTATGATTGGTATGGTATGCCCAAAGGGAAAGTCATATATACAAGTGCCAATCATGATTGACATCATTGAAAATATTTTTTAGAATATTAACAATGGTTTTGTTTGATGTTTTAACTTGGCCATTACCTTGAGGTTAATATGTGGTATAAAAATGTTGTGTGATATTATATTCAATACATATCTAGTCTACATCCTTATTCTTGAATGATCTTCCATTATCATATATAATTTCAAAAGGGATACCATAGTATCAAATGAGATGGTTGAAGATGAATTTGGAAATTTTCTTTCTAGTCACGTATGTGAGGGGTATAGCTTCAACCCACTTAGTGAAATACTCAGTGGTGGTAAGGATATGTTTATGGTCATAAGATGAAGTGGGGTTGATCTTCCTAATGAGGTCAAGTCCCCATGTAGAAAATTTCCATGGTTTAAACATTGGCTTCAATGTTTTGGTTGACACATGAATTATATTATCATGCCATTGACATTTATCACACTTATTTACATATAAAGTGGCATCTGTGTCCATTGTGAGCCAATAATAACTAGTATGTAAGATATTTTTGGATAGAACATCCCTGCTAGAATGATCTCCACATACTCCAAAAAATTCTCTTTATGCTAGTTTAGACTCTACTAAAGTTAAATAGTGAAGCAAAGTTTCATCAAAACTATGATGGTAAAGGGTGAATCCAAGTAGAGTATAATGAGTGGAATGATGAAAGAAGGCTTTGTTTTTTTTTTTGAGATAAGTTAAGTGGTATAAATTGGTCATGAAGGTAGTTATAAAGGTCTGAGTACCAGATAGAATTAGAACCAACAATATCACAAATCATGGCAACAGTTAAAGGTTCATGAGCTAATGTTGACAAATTCTCAATGAGGAACTAATACTCTCTAGCTTTATCTATTTGTCTAATCAGATAGCTGATAGTAGCCATGGAATATAAAAATATATTACTAGACCTTGGTATGTAATCGAAATAAATATTAGAAATTTATTGCTTAAGAGTGTCAACCATGGCTTTATATCGAATCAACTTGTCATCTTTGGTCTAAAAATGCTTTATGACCTGATTGATGATTAAATAAGAATCACCATAAACTTAGAGATAAGATATGTTCTAATGTAATGCCTATCAAATTCCAAAAATAAATTATTCATACTCAACCATGTTGTTTGTACAAGGAAAGCTAATTTTAAATAAATTAGGGATTATAAACCCTTATGGTGTAATAAATAATAGGTCTACCCTGAATCCATGTGTAGTAAATGAACCATCAAAATAAATATTCTAGGGCTAATGCTTAGGAGGTGTGTCAATGATGATCATTATGGATTCATCAATAAATTGAAACATGAGTGACTATTTGTCTATGAGAGGTGCTTCAACATGTTGATCTGCAAGAACTTATCCCTTGATTGCCTTCCGATTGGCATACTCTATGTAAAAATCACTAAGAAGCATGATCCATTTAGCCATTATACCTTGAAAATATATTTTAAATAATATATACTTGAGTTAATCTACTTTTGAAATGACCATGGTCTTATTATTCAACATGTAATGGCATAGTTTCTGAACTACGAAGACCATGGCTAGATAAGCTTTTTCAATAGGTGCATAGTTATGTTCATATATAACCAAGGTATGACTTAGTAAATATATAGAATGATCCTTTTAATTATCATCATGTTGAGCTAAGAGTACCTCTAAAGCATGGTCATTAGCTGATAGGTATAACACGAATGGCTTTCTTAGCATAGGAGGTAATAAAATAGGTATATTAACAAGATAGTATTTAAGTTGTTGAAAAGTTATTTGGTAGTGATCATCAAAATGAAATATAACTCCCTTATTTATAAGGTGTGTAAATGGATGGTAGTTATCTAATAACTAAGAGATGAAGTGTCATATTGATCAGATTTTACCCTACAAACTATGGAGTTGCTTTAAATTGGTTGGTGGAAGCATCTTTGTTATAACATGGACTTTAGCTGGATTTACTTCAATACCTATATAAGACATGATGAATCCAAGTAATGTTCCTAAATTTATGCCAAACACACATTTATTTGGATTGAATCTAACTTTGTAATCTCATGATCTTTTAAATATCTTACATAACACTACTGGATGATCAACCCTATTTTTGGATTTTCCTAATAGGTCATCGACATAGTCCTCAAAAATATCATGCATCATATCATGAAATATGATAGTAATGGCCCTTTGTACCTCAAAAATTATTAAGGCCAAATTGCATTACCTGATAAAAAAAATTCCCCATGGATTGGTGAATGTTGTTTTATGTTGGTCTTTTAGTGTTATTCTGATCTAGTTATATCCTAAAAAGCCATCCATGAGAGAAATAATTTCATAACCCATCATGGATTTGATGATCATGTTAATATTAGGTAATGGAAAATAATATTTAAGACAAGCTTTGTTGATGTATTGAAAATTAGTAAAAATTATGATCCCTTTAGGCTTTTTACTAATAGGTATAACATTAGAGATCCATTCTGAGTAGTCAATGGATTGGATACATCCTAATTCTATGAGTTTCTCCAACTCTTTATTTAATAATACAAAAATGTGAGGATGCATCTCACATATCTTTTGTTCTACTAGTTTGGCATCTAGATTAACCATAAGGTGGTGTAGAACTAAGGTAGCATCCAAACCTGGCATGTCAGAATAGGCGCAAGCAAAGATATCTACAAATTCTTTCAATAGAGTTGTAAATACTTCATGTTCCTCCTCAATGAGGGATGTACTAATTTTATCCATTTTGGGTCTAATGGAGTCTTTATGTTTACTTAATCTATATCTTTGACTAGAAGGGTTGAATAATCTTCTAAGATAGTAGGAAATGACTTGAAATGTTGAACTTTAATAGGGTTTTTGGCTAGGACTTTCTCTTCAACTTCTCCTACACATGAAGAATCTAAGTCCCCTAATGGGAGATTTGTCCATGTGACAAAAATAGTTATAAATTATTATAGAATTTGATCAAATACTTGTTATTATGCAAACCTAAACTTGGATCCATAGGCAAGTTCATTTTTGGTGGTCTCCTAGTCTAAATTTGAAGAAGAATGGACATCCCCATCTAATGGCACCTAAAATAATATTTCACCACTAGATTTGCCTTCATCTTTACTTTTTCCCTGGTCAAAAAGTGCCTCAAAGAGTTTTTCACTTTGGGACCTCAATGTTTTACTTATTTGTTTTTTGGCTAAGGGTGTTCACCTACTCTATAAAATAGGCTATAAGATCTAATGTAATTGAGAATTCTTACTTGTTATCTCCTAATAGAATGTTATATATAAGGCCTAATAATTCATAGAATGCCTCATCATTTTGAAACTCATCAATTGTCAAACTAGATTCTTATTTGTCTCAATCTATCAGTTGGGGATAATAGAATGGCAATGGGTTGTAATAAATGGTCAAGGTAAGGGTACAAATGGCATTGCTATCAAACAAGTTGGTTTCAACTAGGTCATCAAAGGTGAGGCTATGATTAGACTCTACTTCATTGTCAGCATCATCATCACTAGTCGCTAGTGATGGAGTTTGAATAAGATATGTGGGGTCACCCCCAAGCAATTTAAATTCAAGTCCATAAGGTCTTTCATACTTATTCATGGAAATTAATTTGATGGTCCCTTACTAATTCAATCTGAGGCCTCTTCCTTCATAATTATGATGCTCTATGATCCTATTGGGAATAGGGTACTTTTCACTTTTATAATAATAATCTTGGTTATTGTTGTATAACCATGATTCATCCCCTTTAAGAGGGTCATGTTTTAGGCCAAATGATAGTAAAAATGTGATAGGTCCTTTATATTTTTTATTTTATTTACAATACATATATGGAGTGACTTTAGGTTACCTAAACATTTTTGGATTCTGAAGAAGATTGGCAATATGAAATGTATCATGGGTCATATACTTTCTTAGTCTATTATCTAAAATGCTAAAATGATTAGAAGATTGAGGGGGTGACATGTGGGAAAGGGAATCTAAGGTACTAGGATCTATGTAAATATTTGATGAAGGATTAATAATTATAGCCTTTCCTTTATCATGCTTAGAACCTGGATTCATGCCGCATTGATAAATTTAGCTTTGAAATTTAGCCTCAAGATGTTTTCAATGTTCATATGGGTTTAAATATCCTAGAATATTTGCTTCCATCCTTGAGTGGGAAAAATTGATACATTAGTGCAACATTGATGGGACTGCATGAATCTCATGTAACCAAGGCTTGCCTAGAAGCATATTGTATGATAACTCAAGATCAAACACATAGAAAAGTGTATCATGGGTTAAAGGCCCAATCATAATTGGAAAACTAATGGTACATTATGACTATCTTTCTTTATTATCATAGGATTTGATGGTTATCATTTCTAGTTGGATATCTACCATTATGTACCCAAGAATATTGATGAGATTTAGAGACACTATGTTGAGGCCTAACCCATTATCTATATGGGCATGTTTACCTTTATGCCACTTTATATAACTTATATGTACAATGGGTTATTGTGGAGTGGGCCAAGGGAAGACATATTGCTTTGGTTGAATGTGACTTATTGGACTGGAGATAGGTATCCAACCAAAGCTTGAAATTTATCAAGGGATATGTCACTACAAATAGTGGATTAGGTTAAAAAATCATTCAAGATGTTCTTGTGGATTAATGACATTCGTAAAAAATCTAAAATATAAATTTGCTTTGGTGTCTTTTGTAATTTTTCCACAATATCAAACTTCTTGTTTTGGTTAGTAGTGAATGGTTTATTCTAAGGCTAAATGGTGGGTTGGATGATAGGTAAAGTGGTGGATGATTGTGGGCCTAGGATAATAATCTTCAACCTCTGAGTTGTGATTACATAATTAGGATTAAATACTAGACCATTATTGCTAACAAATTTTGGGACTGATGTGGGACCAGACATGATAAATATTGATTATCAATGCACTCGTATATGGTCACATGGCAAGGATGAGTTATTGATATAAGGTCCAAATGGGGAAATCCTAGTTTTTTGGTTTGACTATATGCAATCCCTAGTTAAAGGACTATCCATGTAATTTGGTTGATTGTTATTGTTCAGCAATGGTCTAGGCTGACTAGTGCTTGGTCTATGATTAATGAAGATGGTATTAACACTACCCCTTGTAATATGACCTACAATCATGTTGTAGTCATGTGAAATTGCATGGTAGGTTTTTTGGTTATTACCATTTTGACCTTGTTTTTGTCTATTGTTCTATCATTCAGGGGTTTATTGCTAATTTTATTGATTATACTTGTTTGGCCTTTGATTTTGATACTATCAATTTTGTTGTTACACTAGCTATTGTTGTTGTTGTCATTGATTATTTTCATATTGATTATTGTTATGTCAAGGAAAGGGGTTTTGATAAGTCCTAAAAGTTTGATTGGAAGTGGAAGTACCATTATCCAATATTATCTCCCCATTATCCAACATATTCACAATTAAATTCTTGATTTGGACACATCTTCATATATTATACCCATTGACCCAATGATAGTCACAAAATTCATTTTCATGGTACCAATCAAGATAATAAATGCCTTGTAAATAATGTTTTGGTATAAGCCAACTAATAAAATTATTAATAGCAATATTTTAAAATAAAAACTTAATAGGTTATCCTAGGTCACTAAAGACATGACATGTAGGCACAATTCTCTTAAGAGGAGGGGTTTGCAATGATAAAGGTTATTGTATTTATTGTGTAGGTCTTAGTTGTTGTGCTTGTGACATTAGTTAGAGAGGTTTTTTGGTAGGAGTAAGCTAAAAGGGTGGTGAAGATGATGTTTTCACCATTTGGACATGATGTGATTTAGTTACTCCATTTCCCACAACATTCCTATTATGGTTGAATTACTTAGGTCTTCCTTAGTTATTAGCATGTGTCAATTGTGATGCTTGCGCTTGAAAGGGATATTGATTTTGGCCATTTCCTTGATTATTACATTGATTTTTATTATTTGAATTAAGCTTTATGACTCCTTTATTTATGAGTTCCCACTTTATCAATAAACCTTTATCAGTAATCTCTTTGAAAGTATGTGTACATTGTAGTTCTAAATGATAAGCTATCTCGCTATGAATATTTTTAGTAAACATAGTGGCTAATTGTTTATCTAGTAGACTATGGGTGAAATAGCTTGAAAGGGCTCTCCATCATTGTAGATAACTTATAAAAATCTCACCATCTTTTTACTTTGCTTGTGTTAAGTCCACTAATGAAATATCATGCTTGAGATTATAGGAAAAGTGTTGCACAAACTTATCAAAAAGATCATCAAGATCCATTACTAAATTTTTAGGAAACATTAAAAACCACTCCAAAGCTTGTCTATCCAAGCTCCTTAGAAACAATAGAAAAAGGTATATGTCATTCTATACCACTAGTTGACATGCAATAATGAATTCAGTTAAATTGGCCTTACGGTCACCTTTCCCTTTGTATTTCTCAAATTTTGGTGGTTTGTATCTTATAGGAAATGGTATCTATAAATAGTCCATTTTGAATGGATAGGAACACATGTCATCTAATTTTTAATTTTTAGTCTATTTCTTAGCCTGAATGGTAGCAATTACATCCTACATCTATTGTATTTCTTGGGATAAAAAACTGGAAGGAACATTGGTTTGAGGGAGAATATTGGTTTGGGTAGATGGCTAGGAGGTCACAAGTGGAATAATTTGACCAGGGTATGATGGAGATACATGTTGGGGTATATTATTTTTGTTGGGGAATGGACTAGGAATATGCATACATGGATTAGGATGTACTTGAAATTACACATTTGGTTATGATGTATTCTAGTTTGGGTTGGTGATAAAGGTTTGACTTAGAGGATTTTTTGGTTAGGATGGAGAGATATAATTATATTGTGCCTCCTATATTTGAAAGGGACATGCTACCAACTAATCAAACCTTGTTATTGAGTGGGAAATTATGGACCAAGACCTTATCTCTAAATTTGTGGCACATTTTGAACTAACGGTTGTCTAATAGGTACTTGAGAAACATGAGATCCTCCTTATTGCATCAATCCCTATGGGGATGTGAAAATAGGTTACAGATTCAACATCTATCACTGACCAATATTTTCACATTGTTGACTAGTCATTGCTTGGTTTTTAGATTGGAATATTAGCCTGTGACTGAAGAGGTTTGTTTGTCATTACTTAGTGAAGTGGAATATTAGATTCCCTTGATTGTTGTGGCAATGTATTTGTCCTCTATTATATTGGTACACTATATTATGTATGTTGTTGTAGAATACTACTTGATACTTATTGATGAGGATCAAGATTCATCAGATTCTATCATTGATGCATGACATTGGTCATTGTCTAACTACCTAATCCCATAAGTTGTATACTTGAGGAAGCAACTGGTTGAGTTTGGGATGTAGAAACTCCTAATCCCTGCTATGATGATCCACTCATGGAATTAAGTATAGGCACATGTTATTGGCTATTTGTTTGTGAATTAGTACCATTTTGATTAGGATTGGATGTTGTTTGCATATTGCCCATTATATTTGGCTCACTATTCTATGTAAAGGATGAAGACACTTCTTTAATAATGGGAACATGCATCAAGTTATCTATCGAAGTGATTTGGATGAATGGGTCAGAACTCAAATTCTCTTATCTAGCTAACTCTATCAACACTCTTGTTGAAGGAACTAAGTAAATAAGAGGTTTTCTCATCATGTTCATCTAATTGAAATTATGTGCTAGATTTGTGTAGGTTTGATGTGTTTTCTACATTTAGTTAAAGTGGTCTTCCATGATGTTTTTTCCTTCATTAGATATATTAGGGTGTTGATATGTTGTTTGGAATAGAGCCATAAGATTGTTAAAAGAATCTTGTTGATCATAAATGATATTGTGGGGCACTCTTACTACGCTTGGTAAATTTTCATGGGGGAAGTCTACTAGAAACTTGGCCCCTACCTTGATGGCTTTAACCAAAATATCATTTTTGTTTTCTAAAAAATGTCACTTGAATAAAAATGGATCATATGTGGAAGACATATTATTATAATATGACTATTGAATAACTAGTTCATCCACGATGGGTATTGTAGCTATGTATTATGCAGTTTGTTTTTGCTCTTATTATAAATAAGGTGGTGTGTTAACCAAATATTTAGCTAATGGATCTTGGATTTGTGCCTCTAATTTAGTATTATAAGAGGGATAATAATCCATATCATAAGCAATATTATCGATGTAGGGGTCTTGCACCATTTCTTCATGTGTAAGTACATTATTAATCCCTAGATTGTACATGAGTCCACTATGAGTGTAGGACTACATGTAAGGATCCATAGTCAATGCTTTGTGATAAAATTTCAAAGAGTTATACAAAATCTAAAAATGATAATGTCTAAAATGGGTTATGTTCCAACATGGTCTAGATTCATCAAAAGTATCAAAAGGTTTATGTAAAGATTTTTTAGGAAACAAACTAGCATGAAGTATCTAACGTTTCACTATTCACACAAAGATAAGCAAGTAAATGGATCAAAAATAAAAATGAAAAACTCTAAGGTTGAAGTGTTTCAAATTAGTCTAATCTAGCAATTTAAAATTTTCTAGGTCTTTTGGCCAAATGTAGTGTCACAAGCTAGGCTCAAAAAAGGCATGTGCTAGGACTCTTGGCCAAATGGTGTCAAAAACTAGACTTTTGAAAAATAGATGAAAGTTTTATTCTAATGGATTTTAAACACTTCTAATAAACACTAGGCATTTGATTCTTAGACATGAACTTGATCAACTAGGTATAAGGTATGAAATAAAAGTCACTCTAGAGATAGTTTATTTTCTCATAAAAAATGGTATAAAGCCAGGTTATTTTAACAAATAAGTTAGATAAAAGTGAATGGTATAACTATGCTTAGATAAAGGATCACAAAAGTACACATGGATTGGTCTAAAAATGTAAGAATAAATTTAAACTCTATGCAAGAGTGTCTATGAAACAATACTTAAAATGTTTTGGGTAGTGTAATGATGTTACACTACCCAAAAAGTGTGACAAAAAAATTTATTTCAAAAACTCTCTTAGGCAGAGATAATTTCCCATAATTTTGATAACATAACACTACTTTTCTTGACTCAAAATTTTGTGGTGCATAGACTCAAAGTGCAAGTGTTTGGCATAAAATGGCTTAAGTCTATCAAGTGATGATAATGATTATGAGTCTTAAATGACCCTCAACCCAAATTGGAAATTAAACCTAAGTTCCCTCAAGTTTAATACAAATGGTGAAGCCACTTAACACATCAACCCTATGAACTTATAAAGGTGAAATTACAAATTTAGATTATAAGTTTAGGACTTAAAACAACTTTGGCAAAGGTCTAGACTCAATTGGGTAGCATAACTATGCCAAAGTGGATGATATGACTCCCAAGCTTTTGATGAACTTTGAACAAGGAAAATTATTGATTTCATGTAGGTAGCATAATGCCTCTTTGTTTAAAGGAAAATAAAGACAATGTGTTTTGGTTTGAATTGTTTATTTACACCATGTTTTGACTTCAAACAATACTTTAATCTAGGACAAAAATCAAGTGATTAATCGCTCTTAAACTCTAAACTGACAAGGTTTCTTGGTATTGTTGGAATCCATCTATATATGTCATTTAAGAGGATTTAAGTGTTCATCAAAAAGTAAATGCTCATTATATAGTAATATTTTTACACCCACATTTTCTCAAATTATAGTACTATGAGATGGACCTTGAGGTGCACCTTGCACCAATAATATATCCGTGATGAGTGGGGATTTGTCTAAGATCTAATAAGTTTTTTAATGTTCTAGGGGAATCAATTGCATAATGAATTTCATGCCAAAAAATTCAAAATAAAAGCATGTATTTTAGTTTTGTATCACTTGGCTTGTTGCAAAAAGGTCTGGTCCTTTCTACAACCACTACATCCTACTATTCACTCAGTGTAATGAGATGTCCAAAGTGTCGCTATGTCCTGTGTGCAACTCTGAATAGGATCTAAATGAAGTCAATGCTAGGAGATGAAACCCTAAGTCAAAGCTTCCCTAAATAACTCATAGAAGGTGATGAAGTCCCCCTCATAAGCCAAGTTTTCATAAAAATAAATAAAACACAAAATATAAATACTTTAGGGTCATTTTCAAGGTCACCCAAACTTTGATGAGTTTTTGGGGAATGCTTTAAATGACTTTATTTATAAGCCTTGGACTAGGCTATTTACAATAGGAATGGAATTTTTGATTCCAAAGGTTCCATAAAGGGGACAAATGGAAGATCATACATACAACACCTCTCTTTTTTCCAAACAAAATCTAATTAAACAACTATTGAAAATAAGAATCAATAAGTGTGTTTAATTTTAATCCAAAATGAAAGATTTGGTGGAGTTCATTTGACCCCTTGGACTTAAGATTGTGAACTTTGAAAACTAAGGATAAAAAATCTTATTTAGGCACCTTAAATGTTAGTTTAATCACCAAAATAATGTCCCTAATTCATTTTTAAGCATGTAAAAAGTGATATAAACATGTTTTTAACAAATGTCAAGCTTGGTTCTTTAGAAAAAACATTAGCATGTCCTTTACCCTTACGCTATTTTAGGTTTGAAATAATGAAATCTTAAAAAAGAGCTCTTAGGTTTGTGTTTTAAGAAAAACATAGTGACCAACATCATTTTTATAACTGATAATAGTTACACTAGATAACTAATGATGGTTATCTAATCGACATCAATTATACCAATAATGACTAATGATAGCTATCCATTCAAAGATAGTTTTAGTAATAGATGTCAGTTACTGTGTAAACCTGTGACAAACAAAAATGGCAATACAAAATTAGAAAATCAAATTGCAAGAGTTTTTATGAACCAAATGAAGATTTTAAAGCTACAAAATGTTCTTCTTCGTGTGTGGGATGTATCTAGTCCCATTGGGCATGCCATATGTGATCTAAGAATTTGACTCAAGAGAGGATGGTTAGTATGGTGTTAGTTTAAAAATGAAAACAAAATGAAAGAAACACACTAAGTAGCATAACATCTCTAGGCCTATACATTAGGGAGAGCTTAATTAACAAACATGAATAAAACACATAACTAAAATGCAAAAGAAACCTTCTTTTACCTCCCTTGGATGCTTCAAAATGATTTTTGTAGTGGCTTGTTAATTTTTTGCTCATGAACTCTTCATCAAAGGAGGCTTGGCTATCTCCTCTTCTCCTTGGCACCTTTGGATTGTGGCTTAGCTTGGAATCAATTTGGCATGGTAACACTAATTGTAATGTCTTTTAAAATCATTTCTACATTATAAATTTGCATTATCAAGAATTTTTGAAGATATTTGAGCATAATAAAATTTCACCAAAATAGCTTAGAAATGATGTTCATGGCATCTCTATTTATAAATTTTTGAAAATGTCTAGAATCAACTTGAACCATCCATCTTGCGATTGAGATGTGTGGTTGAGGATTAATTCAATTTTTAGAATTAAGTTTAAAATTATCATCATCATCATCATCATCACCATCATGATCATCATCATCATCATCATCATCATCATCATCATGACATTTGAATAAGGGGAAATTAATAGGCATGGAGGGAATCATGGAAGTTATTGATGAGACATGGATGGCATGAATCTTGATATTTGTGGAATTTATGGCCTAGGGATGTCTTCCCAAGAAATGAGGTCACCTGATGATGTAGATATTTAATATTCATTTCCAAAAAAAATTATTGAACAATTTTCCATGGATTTATTGATTAGGCTCTAATTTGGTTTAATTATCTCTTAATTATGTTTAAGCACTTTATGCACAAATTACTCAAACTGATGAGAATGCCTTATTATTTCTCCAAAATTCAACTAGATTAGAATTAGAAGGTGATGTTGGATGCAATTGATTTGTTATCCCATTTAGGATGTTATCAACAACAAATAACAAAGGTTCATGTCTTGTGCAATAGATTTGATAGGAAAGAGCAATCTAGAACACCTAGGTGTAAAATTAGTATTTTGACTCAGAATGATCTGATCAAAGTTAGCTGGCCTATAAATTGCATTACCCCATGTACTGATAATCTGGCCAAAATTAGCATTTGAATATGTTAGTTTCACATTATTTATCATGTTTTGGAATTTTTAGGCCAAATTGTGCATTTTACATAGAAATTGGTCAAAAGTCTAATTGGAGGTTATCGATGGCTTGTTTTAGGTGTCTATAGTATTGGTTTCTCCCTTGTTAGGTCTTAATCTTACCTAGTTACTAGCATGTCATCTGATATAGGTCATATATAGTGTTTTATGTTTATTTATTGAGATAATAGTGGATATATTATTGGTTAGTGCCTTTAATTAGGCCTAAAATCATTGCTCTTAGGATTAGATCACTTGATGAAATGACTATAACAAATATTGTTTCATAGGAGTCCTTTAGATTTGTATATTTAGTCATTTATTTGTATTATTATCTTTATATGAGCTCAAATAGATTGGATGAACTATCAATATAAGTATATCACCAAGAATATAATTAGGTTTCCCTTTCAATTATCTTTCTAACCATTTTCATCCAAAAATACAAATTAGGTTTTAGTAAACAAGCATAAGTGATACATTAGAGGAGATAGATTCACAATACAGAGGTCTAGTTTGAGTTTAGTTGTCCCACACCTTAGACCATTCCAATATTAGTCTAGGTGTGAAGGAGATCAGAGCAATATACCTTCAATAGGGTTTTATATGGATTAATAATAGTTTTGGTATGCCCAATGGGACATAGATCAAACCATTAGAGTACACATTTGCATCATCTTGGTCTTTAGAAGTATTTTTAAATACTGTTATGGTCCTTATCTCTCAGGTGAAGGGCAAATTTTGTTTAAATTTATTTTATTTTCATGTATTTTCTAGGCTATGATAGCCTATGGAGAAGACTTTGGTCATTTATCTCCTTATCAGTAGTCCTAATATGATCTTCATACATATTACTATGACCCCTATTAGTCCTACCATGATTCATATCATCCTTATGATGAGCATAACCTATCATAGATAGAGCCTTATTAGTAGTATGATATCTCATACTAATCCTATAATAACACTAGTGAACATGGTTATCTTCTTGATCTGCCTAATCAAGTCCCAAGACCATTCATTTTAAGTTGTAAACAAACCAATTTATCTATGAAAAATATATTCTAAGCATTCAAAAGAGCTATGGAAATGAGATCTCCAAGCATTAGTTTGAGAACATGAGAGCTAATTTATAGGAAGCCAAAGAGGTATGTGTATCTTTCATAGGCAAGGCATTCAAAGTTTAGTGTTGTTCTCCTAAACATAAGTCATCTAATTTTAGGCACTGAAGAGAGGTTTCTAGTCCATGAGAAACACTAGGGTCAGTACAATTAGTAGCATGTTCCCATTGAGCTACACTTTTCTCTTCATGAATATCAAACCAGTGTATATCACAACCCTCAAGATTCAATCTAAGCCTTGTCAAGCTTTCCTAAATATAATTTTAACCAAAAAAGACCTAAAAAGGTTGAAGAAGTGTGTTTTAAAGAGGATAATTTTCATTTTTCATAATAGATCATACAAGATCCTTCATCTTTTAATCAATAGGGAGAGATCTCTAGTGAGTTGGTTCATGACTTTGAGGCTCAGCTAGCCAAGCAAGTTGAGATTTCAAACCAACATCTTCAGTAACCAATATTAGATATCGAGGTAACATAATCTTAGTAGAAAACTCATTCTTTTATACTAATGTATATAACAAGTTTAATTGAAGAGGTTTCTAGACCCAAGTTTATGACTTGGAAATAAATGCAATATTGCAAGAAGAGTGAGGAGAATTCAAGTATAAATCCAAGTGTTGTTTGGGAAAGAAAGTAGGAGATCATTTAGCCTCTACTCCTTTCTCCTCAAAATTCTAAGGCCTTTACTTCATGGAAATATATTCAATATAACTTTTAGTAGAGAGAGGAGGTGAACATGATCAAGGTTGATTAACCTCATGAGTAGAATCAAGCATCCATGGTAACTTATTTGGACCTTTCTCATCTTTTTGAGTATTTTCAAGGGTATACCCTACCAATTATTGATAAGTATCCTTTCCATTGTCAAGGAATGAATAGGTTTCATCTGAGATAAATGAAGATGAGAGAGTATTGAGTGAACATGATGAAGAAGACATCACCATTAAGACACTAGTTGACAATGATATCCATGGCTTAGTATTTCATTATTTCAAAGAAGATTAGTTACAAGATGAGAATTATATGGAAGATAAGATACATGAATAAGAGGTTGTTGAGTCAAAATAGAAAGATTTTTCAAATGAACAAAAAAAGGTTATTTTCCTAGAGCCTCTTGATCACATATTAGTTATTCTTCATCAATATGCTCCTCAAGAACTTGCAGAAGTTATCATTGATGAGTGTAGTCTAGCCATAGAAGATAAGAGTCAAGGTAATGATAATGAATTTTGGTAGAAATATATGGATATTTTTAAGTAATATCAAGCTCTTCAAGGTTTCACACTTCTTATTAAAGATATTAAAGACCAATTAGTAGCTAAACCTATCAAGTTTGTCCCATAAGAAGATCAAGTTCATGATGATGTATGGAATGAAGAAATGTTTGATGATATAGTACCTAAAATATTTACTCTTGAACACAAACACAATGAATAAATATTTCACTTTAGCATGCCTAAAGAGATATAAGATGTCAATCATGAAGATCTTAACAAGTCACTTGTCTCTATGGAGTAGAGTAAAGGTATTAACCAAGACATATCAGATCATTAGAAGCCGATAAATGAATAATAATTGGTGTTATTATTTCAAAGTATGATAATATAGGAATAGGATTATTGGGTCTTGGATCCACATCTTCAATCCATGCACCTAGGAATGGAAGTAGGAGGCCCAACTGCATCATTAAGAGGCCATGAACATATAAACTATCCAAACTATAAGAAGAGGTTATCAAGAGACGGAAATCATGTTTAAATGTTCCATGGTAGACAATATAGCTTTCCATTTGACCCTGAAGGAAATATTTTGACATCAAGCTAGTTATTTTAGGTTTGTCTTGTTTTAATAAGTGAATAACAAAAGTAGTAGTCTGTCTTTTATTGTTGTGTTTGTCTTGTTTTCATATTTAATTATGTTATTTGTACTTTATTAATAGTTTATTTTATTTTATATGTGTTTTTTAATTTTATTCGTGATGTCTTTATAATAAAAGGATGTGTATCAAAGTTTAAAAGTATATTTGGCAGCTAAAAGAGTAATCAAGCCATCAAGCATGCTTCACATTATAATATTCATGTGAAATGTAGAGAGTTGTTTTGAATACTAGGATAATAAAACAATGAGAGTCACCAAAAATGTTGGTAATTTGGCCTATCAAGGCTAAATACCAACCCATATAATTCAAAACTTTTTGTGGTACAATTATAAGAATTTTTCAGTGTTAAATTCTCTTATAAAATAGTGTATTTTTGCCCAAAAGGGAGATTTTTGTTCTTTAAATATAAAATATGGTTTTAAATTCCATATAATTAGTCAAAATACCCTTGAAAACATTTTTATATATTAATTTATATTATTCATAATTTAAAAAAGGTCATTTTATGCATGTTTAAGCCTAAAACGACTCATTTTGAGCCCACATGTGCCAAATTTTGCCCCCAAAAGCATGTAAAAGGATTTAATGTTTTATATCATGATAATGACTTGTGTATATCCTATTCATGCAATAAAATTGATTTTTTAAGAATAAAGTGTGAATAAAAGGCAAAAGGGAGTCATTTTCATGCATTTTACATAGAGTAGTATATAGTTGTATGGACATCCATAAAAATGAGTCCAAAAATAGGAGGATAAGGGAATAATAAGTGTTCTATAAGAATTTTATGGTAATAAGATATAAAAAAATACCAAAATTGATCTCTTCCCTTAACCTTACTAGTTTTCACACAAGGAGAGTTCTTCAGGTTTGTAGGTGGTATGGCCACGAGAGAGAAAATACAAGTATAAATTTTTTTCCAAAGAAATTAGAATCAGAGAGATTAATTTTAGAAAAATTGGTTATAAAATTGGTTATCTATACCTCATGAATCATCCCTTTTAATTCAAGGCATACATCAGTAGTTTTGTATCCAGGAAGATAGTCAGTTTTCTATAATTTCTCCTCATTTGAGCATTATATTAAGAAAATTAAAGTTTTCAAAGATTCTCAAGGACATGAATAACCCTTCCATGGAATCCATAAATCCTTTTTCACATGTATGAGTACCAAATAAATCTCAACAAGTTAATAGAGTGAAAATTTGTAGTTTAACATGCTTCTAAAGGAGAATTGTATGGTTTAGGAGAGAGAAAGGGTTTCAAAATTTCTTATTTTCTTCTTAGTAGGGATCTCCATCATATTTATATGTCCCTCATGAAATTTTCTCAAGATATTATTCAAAATTTTCATATAAAAATTCCATCATTGTGTTCTCAAGCATCTCAAAAATCCCTTTTACAAAATGTTAAGGTTTTTAAACATTTGTTAAGGTACTTGTCATATTCCTAGGTTTCAAATTTAGCCTCTTATCCTCCTTCAATGGCCTAAAAATTAAAATATGTGGTATATAATAACTATATAATTGCATAGGAATATTAATTTGGTCTTGTAATATTCCTATTGTCTCTTCTCACCCCATTTTATTTCATTTCCATCATCACTATCATACACAACCATTTCTCACTATGTTCATGTTCCTTTCACCATTAACTAATGGTTTTCCATATTCTCAACTTATCATTCCCCCTTCCACTCATATCCACACTATAAATTCACTATAATAATAAGGCAAGGGGTTAAAATCATCATAAGTTATGAAGAAGAGGAAATGTAGACCAAGAAAGCATCATCATAAGCCCAAGAAGGTAGCCTAAAATAATACACCAACAGTCACACATGATGGAAAAATTCTCAATTTGTCATCCTAACAAGATCAATTTGTATTGATATAAATTATATATATCTATAACTCATACTTACTTTGATATGTCTTGATCAATCTTATTACCTTGTCTTTCTAGACTTTATTATATACAATCTTTGATCTATCAATTCTTGTTAGAATCTCTTCAAAACCTATAGCCTTCTAAGATTCTCTCCAAGAATAAGATTATTTTAAAATAAAAACTTACTTATATGCTATAATACTTCATTGAATTCCCTAAATTTAATATTATAGTACTATATGGACATTAATCACTGATTCAATAATCCAATTGAAATCCATATTAGTCTAGGTCTCATAACACAAACCTTTTACATACAATCCTCTTTTTTATAGGATCCTTCAATGTTTAAAAATAATTACTATCCCTTTATAGCATCCTTATCAATCACCCAAAAATTTTCATAAATTTTGATATCCTTGAAGTCATTCTCATTTTATTTAACACAATCTCATACGCGTGAAACCAAATGACTGTATATGACCCAAGAGAGAAGTAATGTTTATATTAGACCCATGGGTGTACATATATATATATATATATATATATATATATATATATATATATATATATATATATATATATATATATATATATATATATATATATATATCACTCTATAAATGTTATTAAGGGATATTTACACTTTTATTAACCTTTAAATAAGTCCATTCAATATTTATTAATTTTTTATCACTCTCACTCAATAGGGATGACATGATACTCTGCCTTTAGCTCAAACTATGTCACTAATACAATACTTATTGATCTTAGACATTTTATTTTAGATAACTATATTTAAAAAATATATATCTTTATATCCAACCAATGAACCTCTAAATATACTTGCTGGATTCATAATTAAAAGATTATTCTACTATCCAAATTTCATTACTTTTTATTAGGTAGATCTCAAGATATGGTTGATCTACTAAATTATCTAATTATGATAATCAAGACAAATTCAACTACCCACATAATTTGAACCTCAATATTTAAGATGCTTATAAATAATAAATACACCAAATATTGGTATTATTATTGAATGGAAATGATTATAATTTTTATATTATTCTTGGCCTCTAGTTAAATTTACACATTTTCAATATTTCTTCCATAGGAGATTATTTAAATATTTACTTTTTTATCTTTATAATTAAACACCTACCAACACAATTTCATAAAATAATCTATAAAATACTTTTAAGGGCTCTTATCCATAATATAAATACCTAAATTATATTGGACATCTTGGATAAGTTGAATGATGAAGCAAATCTTGAATAAAAATTATAGCACCATATATCTCAAAGACTTTGTGAGTGGAATCTTCAATAGAGTCATACGAAAGACCAAATATAAATTTTTTTCTTCAATAGTGCCATATCTCAACTGTTATATTCTTGATATTTAAAATAGATATGTATTCACCAAGACTTAAAATTTGGTAGAGTCTTAATAGTCATTAATAATTAAAGACTTCTTTCTTTGTATTAATCTCCTAAAATCCATTGTACACACCTAAAGGTCTATTTTTTTATTTATTACCATTATTCAAGTATGAAAAACATCAAAATTGATTCATTACTTTATTATTATAATTATATTCTCTATTTATAAATTTGTAATATGACAGAAACCATATATCAATGCCACATGAATGATTCGATATAAGAACACACTCAATTACAATGTCACAAGATTTGTTACAAAAAAAAAACTTTTTAAACAATTTTTCATAATATTCAAAGCCAAAACATGAACATACTATACTTTATCACTATAGACCCTATGTTTTTAATCCCCATTATTTATTTTCCTTGTATTTCTTGAGCTCCTTCTTCCTTCAAGACTCCCTTCACCTCTGTTATTTAATTAATTTTATTAAACCTATGTTCTTTGTACATATTAATAGTTCTTATAAGCTTATTTTTGATAGGTATTAGTCATATCTTTTCTCAACCAAGGCATAATCATATGTTTCATGATAAACAATAAGGCCATGTATTTTTAAACCAAATGTTCCTCAACTTAGTATATACCAATTTTTTCTTCAATATAGGATTATTATCCTTCTAGAGGTTATTAAATGTATTCTTATCCTATCAAAGGTTATAGGGTTTTTATAGTTTTCCCTTGATCCTACGTAGACCTACCTTTTGAGAAATTGAGTGAGGTGTTTTCTCTATTACATAATATAAAAGACTTTTACAACATAGTAATGAACTCTTTAAAAGACCTATAAGACTATTTACATATCATCACTTTACTTGTTTCATTCATAAACTAGGATTATTTTAGCTCACATTGAATTTCATTTACAAACATGTATATGGGTGAGTTGATGTTCTTACATTAAACTCATAGGATTAAAATATTTCATGATATCCTGATCATGAGATGTATTTACATGCCCAAATAAGACTAAAAATATTTTACAAATTTTTTTCTTCAATTATCCATTCATACATATGTACATGTTCTTTGCTCTCATATTTATGTTTTTTCTTGTTTATTATCTTCTCCATCCATGCCATGATTTGTTGTGTCCTCCTCTCTTCAGATTTTATTTTTGCATATTTACCCTATTGAATGAGGGTAATTATCTCCATCATATTCTCTTGAGATCTTAGAAGAGCTTTCTTCCCTATGTACTTCACCTCCTCTTTTATAACACTTGTACAATCACAACTCAATGTAATATTAGAAACAAAAAATTGAGATGTTGAGGTCTCTCTCCATTATTATTTTACTACTTATTTATCTTGTATTGGTTCACAAGATATTTATTCATTTGATGAGATGATCATCTTCTCCAAGATCTATAATTCAGCTTCTAATTATTCATGACTCTCATTAATGAATGAGTGATTCATAATTTCTTCCTTCACCAATTCATTTGGAATACCTTCTCTTTAATTTTGAAGTTTATCCTCACTACATATTCATTTTCTTGTTTGTGGATCTTGTCTTCATTAGAGATATTTAGTTTAGCCTCTTTCTTACCTACATACACAAAATTAAAGCAAAAGTCAGATTTAAAACATTAAGGCAAGGTTGCCTCCTTAGTTAATTCCACCTCTTCCTTTTCCTTGAGAGAGGTCAAAAAATATTTAATTACTTATTTTTATTCCCTCTTTTTCTCTCCTATGGTAACTTCCTTTATCACTTCTTATCTCTTGCCTTGTTAAGGTAATAAAATTTTGCCTCCTTTAGTGGTCTTATAGGCCATTGTATCTTCTTTCTCATTATCAACCCATTCCACGGGCTTTTCATGTTCTCTATGATAAAATATATTAGTGATAATTTATATGTTAATTAATTCATATATCTTTGGAAGTATTCCTCTCTCTACTTCCTTCTCATCTCTATCCAATTTATTTTTAATTCCTTTTATCTTTTCTTCTTTATCTAGTCCTTTATCTTAGGTAGATCTTTCAAAACTCTTCTGACCATCTCTATTTTCTCAAGCAAGCCTATTCATCTTGCTCCATTTTTCTTGTCTCACACAAGTCTGTTTCACCTTGGCCTTTTGAAAATTTTATAAGTTACCTCTACCTTGGATATCTTTGCAAAATCAATCTCTATGTGCTTCTATTTCTTTAGCTTCACAAGATCTTCACTATCTTTCCAATCGTTACCTAGATTTTCACCTTCTCTTCAAGCCTTCACTTGGATTTTAAGGCTTCCTTGGTTAACTTAATGTAATTTTATCACTCTCAAAAACTCATTAGAAACATTCATCTATCATTGTAGCATCAATAACAAAACCATCAACTATAAAAAATTACCAAATTTCAAGAGATATCCAAGCTTTGATAACAAAAATTGATGGAAAACTTATCAATTTGACATCCTACCAAGATCACTTTGTCTCAATCTAAATTATCTATATCTATAACTCACACTTAATTTGAGAGTCTTGATCAATCTTATTACCTTGTCTTTCTATACTTTATTATATGCAATATTTGATCTATCATTCTCTCTAGACTTTCTTTAAAATCTATAGTCTTCTAAGATTATATTGAAGAATAAGATTATTTTAAAATAACAACATCCTTCTATGACGTAAGACTTCATTGAATATCATTAATTTAATATTATAATACTCTATGGACCTTTTAATCACTAGTCCAATAATACAATTCATATCATTATTATTCTAGGTCTCATAACACAAACATGTGGCATACAGTCCTCTTACTTATAGGATCCTTCAATGTTTAAAAATACTTAATATCTATTTATACAATCCTTATAAATCATCCAAAAAATTTCATAAATTTTGATAGTCTTGAAGGTATTCTCTAGTTATTTAACACAATCTCATACACATGAAATCAAATGACTGTGTATGACCCAAGAGAGGAGTAATGTTTATATCAGACACATGGGTGTACATAGATAGATATATCACTCTATAAAGGTTCTTAAGGGATATTTTCACTTTTTTTAGCTTTTAAAGAAATCCATTCAATCTTTATTAATGTTCTATCACTCTCATTCAATAGGGATAACATGATACTGTATCTTTAGCTGAGATTGTGTCACTAATACAAGACTTACCGATCTTAAACATTTATTTTAGCTGATTGTGTTTTGGAAATATCTCTCTTGATATCCAAAAAATGAACCTCTAAATAGACTCATTGTATTTTTAATTTATATATGCATCTACTATCTAAATTTCATCACTTTTTATTTGGTAGATCTGGAGATAT
The DNA here is from genome assembly GCA_037957365.1 of Torreya grandis. NCBI lineage: Eukaryota > Viridiplantae > Streptophyta > Pinopsida > Cupressales > Taxaceae > Torreya > Torreya grandis. The sequence goes on along the minus strand of JARHVA010008058.1, from coordinate 415,640 downwards.
GGTTGATTTACTAACTACTCTAATTATGATCATCAAGACAAATTTAACTACCCACATAATTCAACCCTGTAATATTTAATATGACTGTAAATAATAAATACACCAAATATTAGTATTATTATTGAATGGAAATGATTATAATTATTATATTATTCTTGGCCTTCACCTAAATTTACATAGTTTTAATATTTCTTCCACAAGAGATTATTTAAATATTTTCTTTTCTATCTTTTTAATTAAACACCTACTGACAGAATTTCATAGAATCATTTGTAAAATAATTTCTAGGTCTCTTATACACAATATAAATAATTTAATTATATCAGACATCTTGGATAAGGTGAATGATGAAGAAAATATTGAATAACAATTATAATGTCATATATCTCAAAGACTACAAATGAAATATTCAATAGAATCATACAAAATAAAAAATATAAATGGTTATCTTCAATAACACCATATATCAACTATTATCTTCTTGATATTTTTAATAGATATGTATTCACCACGACTTAAGATTTGGAAGAGTCTTAATAGTAATTAATTATTAAAGACTTCTTTCTTTGTATTAATCTCATGAAATCCACTATACAAACCTAAAGGTCTATTTATTAATTTATTACCATTATTCAAGCATGAATAACATCAAAATAAATTCATTTCTTTATAATTATAATTATATTGTCTATTTGCAAATTAGTAATTTTATGAAAACTCTATATCAATGCCACATGAATGATTCAATATAAGAACACACTCAATTACAATGCCACAATATTTGTTACAAAAGAAAATAAATTTTGAACAAATTTTCATAACATTTGAAGCCAAAATGTGAACATATTATACTTTATCACTATAGACCATGTGTTTTCAAGCTCCATTCTTTATTTTCCTTGTATTTCATGAGCTCCTTATTCCTTTGAGCCTCCATTCACCTCTCTTATTCACTTAATTTTATTTAACCTATCTTCCTTGTACATATAAATAGTTATTATAAGCTTATTTTTGATAGGTATTAGTCCTATATTTCTCAACTGAGGGACATACATAAGCTTCTTGATAAACAAGAAGGCTAAGTCTTTTTCAACCCAATATTCCTCAACTTAGTATATACCAATTTTGTTTTCAACATAGGATTATCATACTTATATAGGTTATGAAATTTATTCTTATCCTATCATAGGTTATAGGTCTTTTATAGTTTTTCCTTGATCCCATGTAGACCTACCTTTTGATAAAATGAGTGAGGTGTTTTAATTATTACATAATATAAAACACTTTTACAACATCGTAATGAAATCTCCAAAAGACATATAATATTATTTGCATATCATGATTTTACTTCTTTCCTTAACAAAAAATGATTATTTTGACTCATATTGACTTTAATTTATAAACATGTACATGGGTGAGTTGATGCTCCTGTATCAGAATACCTTTCATGAAAGTACAAAAGAGAAGGATAAGCTAGAAGATGTATTTTGAAGGTATATGCTTAGATAATATCATAAAGTGGTATTGAATTGAAGTGTAAGAATAATAACCATGTTTGGTGACATCCCTGTGGTTAATTTAAATCTCTATCCTACAATATGACCTCATACAGTCACCTACAATTGAGGAAGGGCATACTCTTTGTGAAGGTTTGGTCATGACATGAGTATATGATGAGGATAAGAAATTAATGAAGGATTATTAATCCTAATGAGACTAATTTCATGTCATAAACCCTTAATATACACTTAGATACTTATATTTAAGGTTTCTTGAGACAATTATAGGCCTCTTTTAATTCAAGTCAAGCCTACTTGGTAGTTTTAGGAATCTTCTAGGCTTGTGGAAGTTATTTGGACCATAAAATGCATGAACTATTGAGATGAATAATATTAATATAGAGATAAATATGGATACATGTAAGGTTCAAATAGGATTGAATAAACACAAATTTACATCTATAACTAGCTTCAAGAGCACTGTTACAATCAAGTAGGTAAACAATGCCAAATGGAGACTTTAAGGATATATACCATCTCAAGGAGGTTAATGAGATTTTATTGTGATAATTTGACATTTATAAATATTAAAACCTCTTTTCACATATTTTAAAACTATCTATAGCCTAAATCCTATCATAGTCTATACAAAGGACATCACATCATGCACAATGGTTTATATAGGAGAAGTTTTTATAATAATGAAATAGTTACAAATATGTGAAGAATATAATAGTATAAAATGAATTAATTAATTTATGTAATTTTGAGGATAACTCAAAGGATAAAAACTTAGTTGAACATCCATTTTCTAAAAATCCACACCTACAACCTTTCTTAAGGGTAGGTTTATCTCTAAGTGTAAGTGCATTCAAACAAAGTGGCCCAGGGGAGAGTCTCATGTTCAAGACAAGGTTTTATAAGAGTAATGAAGATTTGAATAATATACAAACATGATTAAGGTTATTTTAACAAATTTATATTTCAATTTCACCTCATTCGTCTCCACCTATAGTCAAAGCAAGAGCTGCTAGTACATAGTCATATATTCATGCTCATGAAGGAATAGGGTGAAGTGCTTCATTAGGTGGAGTTGTATGATCATAAAAGGTTAATAGGAAAAAATAGGTATAAAATCATCAAAAATATAAAATTTAGGGTCACCAAAATAGACTACCCTTAGTTCAATAATCAAAAAATCATAGCTATAGCCATGTCAAACATAGGCTTCCTTCCAGTTGGTATGCAAGTTGATGGTATAGTAGTTTATAAAGGAGTCTTAAGGTTCAAGATCATGATTTAATAATAAAATTATGATTTGGATATTCAATATATCAAAATTATGAGAGGGTTAATACTACATTATTCATTGTTAATGTCAATTATAGGCAATCACCTACAACCATACATGGCATTTCCTATAGAATAGTCATATGCCCTCAAAGTTCAAACCTAAGACAATTAAATAAAAAGTGACCCATGATTTGAATTGAAAAATTAAAATTTATCAAATTAAATCTTAAAAACCTTGATCAATACACTAAATCACTATTGATAACATGAAGTTACCACTGGATTATATGGATTTTGATTGTGTAAAGGCATAAAACCTTGTTTAAGAAGTTAATAGTCTACGAAGGAAATAAATGGATGGTTTCATGTGATATGAGGGGTAATAAAAAAATCAAATCATGTATAAATATCTATTTTACACCTATAAACCTCATGAACATCACCTACAGCAGTGAGGGCACATAGTCACAATGAATTTTCTTAAGGAGCTAAGGTTATACATGGAATACCTAAGATTTAAAGTTGACAAATAGAGAATGAAACCATTTCAATTAGGATATTAATATTTCATACAAGACATATCCATCATGTTAAATCTCTATAAAAGGTGTAAAATAGGAAAAACATAGTCATAGGCCTAGTGAGACATGAAAATTTAGGCAACTCAAGATAGGTTATGGTAAAAAGAGCTTATAAGCCAAAATATTCATCCTCTAAGAATTAAATTTTTTGAAGTTGGCCATAAATACTTGATAAAACTATAAAACATATTTTTGGTAATTTGAGGAGGGGAAACACTCACTATTTTTACACATTCCACCTCATGTCTAATCATAGTCACAATGTAAGTAGGCAGAATTCTTGAGGTGTTTATTGGTGTAGTAGAGGGTTTAAGGATCATGATAGAAATTGATCAGAATGAAAATATGTTCAATAATAAAACACATTTTAAGAGGTGATTACACTCCATAATCTAATATAACCATGCCCTTGATGGATAAAACAAATAGGCAAGCCTAAAACCCTATAAGCACATAGTCATAATATTGGACGTTCACATGAATTTTTCTTAATTTTATTGACATTGAGATATGGTGGACTAAATTTTAAACCTTGGATAATATGGTGGAGTGAATAAATTTGCATAAAACTTGTTTTGACACTGCTCGTTAGACTTATTTCTTGTATACATAGTTTTGGTATCCTCTTGAAGCTCAATTTCAACATGTAGATATATTGAAGAGAATTTTTCATGGAGTATCCTAATTTTCATGGTTTATGAGGGGGTGAGTGTAATTCATTTTCATGGAAAGTGGTTTCCCATTAGATTTTTTTATGTTATGACAAATTATTAAGATATAGACCTCTAAAACCCTTGCAAAACCCTCATAACCACCTAATGGAGAAAAGGAGCTATATTTTGAATCTAATTGATGATTTTTAGATATCAAATAAACTTTAGTGTCTTCTCAACTCCCTTAAGCACCTCCATAACTAGTTGGTTGGCACATACATTACCCTAATTGTATGAAATACACAAAAAGAGTCAATTTTAAGACTAAAATCAAGGGAAGAAACTATAATTACACATTAAAAGGATTTGATAAGAAATATAGGATAATAAATTCTCTCAAAAACACTTATAAAACCATCAAGAGGGGTCATTTGGTTCATTTCCATGAATAGATATGTATGTAGGTCAAAATAAGGAGTTATTTCCTTGTAGGGTGAAGAGGAATGGATTGATACAGCCTATATCATGACTCAAAATCATCATTTATAGGTAATTAATTTTTAACATAGTACATATTATACTTTAAACTTATCATGAAATCAAGATATTGAAGAAACTATGTAGATACATATGCTTGTTCTTGACATCATAGGACAAGGCCATTAGAAGGGGGTATAAGGAGATAAATAAAGGTCATGATGGAACTAAAAATCATAATTAAAATTAATTTAAATTCCTAATAAATATTTATGTTAAGTTTTAGCCATAGGGAAGATGTGTAATTGATCGTCTGGGCCAAGGGGTACTAGATATTGTATGAAGACCCTGTTTTCACTCTGAGAGAAGTTTTTACATGCTCACCCTAGTAAAAAAATTTTCATGGGAGTATAAGGAATTTAAGGTAGTTAAAGGACCTAATACACTAACATTTTGTGTCACTATTTTATATTTTTAGGGCCCAATCTTGATGAACAATCGTTAAGAGCCTAGAGCACTCTTAAACCCTTGCAAAACCCCACTAACAAACCCATTTGGAAAGATTTGAATAATTATGCATCAAAAATAATTAAAATAAATTTAATATAGATTTAATAATTAATTATACTCTCATATATTCATGTCCATAGACATTGGTTGTATTGAGTTTGTATGGATCATGGCAAAAAATAGACTTTTTTGAAGAAAAAGTGATGAAAACTAAGGTACAAGGTAGTTTAATGGATTCCAATTCATGGAGAGTGAAGTTTGGAAATTTTATTAATCATAAATACATAATGTTTTCAAATATATTCTTGTAAATTCCTTTGTGAGGTCCTTTAAAATAGCCATTCTATACAAATTCAAGGCAGTTTGACCTAGTCAACTAGTTTGACTAAGCTACAAGTGTTTATTCATCAAGAGGATATTTTTCATTATATGGATGATTTTTACAATACTAAGTATCATTTTATTTTTATTTTATAATGGTTTAATTCAGGTTATTAATATCCATCAAGTGAATAAGTAGGCTACTAGGGTTATTTGGCCTCGTAGACTTATTTGATCAAATCAAACAAAGAGGGAATTGGTGTTGAAGTGATAAAAAGTGAGGTTATATGGATTTATCATTATAAATATATGGTATTAAAGTGTAACTTACATGAAATTTCAGTCTTCAATTTATATTTCATAAAAGGGAGGGTTTAGGAAGTAGTTAAGTAGTCTTAAGAGCCAATCACTCTGAGTTGACTAAACATGAGTTGGCTAGAAAGCCATGCATGATCCATGGTATTCATGTAAGATAAGTAATCCAAATATCTTGTTTCATTTTAATTGGAGTTAAATAAACCAAATAAATTCATATAATGTTAAGGAAGGATATTTTATAAGTCATGATGGCCCACCATCTCATTCCAATGCTAAAGAACTCATGCAACGAGCTCATGAAAAAATATTCAAAACAAAAGAGATGTGATGAAAGACTATTATTATAAAATTGTAATTGAAATTGAATTAATTTAATTATTATTTCACTCCTTTTCTCTTCTACACCAATCTCTTGGCTTGTTCTCTTCTCACTTCTATATATTCAAGCTTTTAGGCCTATTTTCATATTCCTCTCTTGGGCATGATTAAACTCTACCAAGATTGAGCTTTGTAACCTTTAAAAAAAAATAAAATTACTATTTTTAGATTCCTATATTCTTATTCCTCTCTTGGGCATGATTAAACTCTGCACATGTGGTAGTATTTTCTCCCTTGTCAAGTCCTATTATCACCTAGCTACTAGTATGTCATCTTATGTAGGTCATAGATAATGTTTGATGTTGATTGATTGATATAACAATGGATATATTAAATATTTAATGCCTTGAATCATGCCTACCATCATTTACATTAATTTTATATCACTTTATGAAACCTCTATATGAAATACTATTGCATATGAGTCTTTTGAAGTTGTATATTAAGTCATTTGTTTATCTTATCAGTGTTGTATGAGATTAAATAGAATGGATGAACTAGAATCATAGGTTTATAACTAATATTTGAATTATATTTTCATTTTAGTTATCATTATAACCCTTTTCAACCCAAAATATGAACTAGGTATTAATAACAAATCATAATTGATACATCAGAGGAGGTAGCATCACAATCTAGAGGTCTAGTCTAAGTGTAGGTGTACCATACCTTAGACCATTCCTATGTTAGTATAGGTGTGAAGGAGATCAGAGTGATATAATTTTAACATGGTGCTATTTACATTGATAATAGTGTGCATGAATAAGTATCATGTTGTTTGACAATTGAAATTTTGAACTTCTAACTTTGAATAATCATGAGCATGAATTAGTATCATGCCTCTTGGATTTGTTCCAAGTGATATAAACTACTATGCACATGTTATTTTTATCTTGTAACAATTTTTCATATCCCATAAATCATGTATAAATATATTATTTTATTCTTTGAAAAGTGAGTGCATATGAATGACATATATCCCTATAATTGTTATCATTTTTCCCATATATATCATGTATCTTATTTATTATTTTATTCAAACCTTTAAAATATTTTACTCTATTATAAAATATTATTTAGTATTTATTTTAATCCTTTAATATTTATATTCTATAGATTTTGATTTATACTTAGTCCCTAATTTTATTGAGTGAACTTTTATGGCATGCTCCCATAGTATGTGTAATATTTTAGGAGTTTATAGTATCTTTGTCAGAAATTTGTAATGTGTAGTTAATTTGAAAATTTATGAATCTTAAATAATGTGATAAAATACATAATGTTATAATATATTGTCTAAAACTGATGTATGCCCCCTTTCAATGTCATGGGTGAGTGTTTTAAATTGTGTCATATTTAAAGAATAAGGTGTACATTTTAAATACAAGTTTTATAAAATTAGATTGTGTTAGACTAAAGATTGATTGATTTTGAATTATTTTCACATATTATCATTTTGACCATTGTTAAAAAAATTAGTTTACTATTAGATCATTATGTAGTAAATATTTTTGAAAGCAATAATTAGAGTAGATGTACTTAAAGATAATAATGAATAGGCCAAGATTTTTTTGCATAGATAAGTAAGCATGCCATTTTATTTTTTGAAAAGGTTGATTGTTGTGATGGAAACAATACCATGTAGAAGGACACACTAAGTAGATATGGATCATGTGATCCAAAAATTATATGTAGATGACATTGTTTGTATAAAACCCTATTCACAATGGTGGTCAGCCCATAAGTGGCCTACCCTATTTCCAATTTTGGTATAGCATGATATTGAAGTTCAGGATGGAGGATATATAAGTGAATCAAGAGTATTTATTCCTCTCCCCCTATGAATACATATATGTCTATTAAAAAAAATTTCATAGTTTTATTTATTTTTATAGTTTTGATATTGATGATATGTATTAATGTTTTTTATAGAGGATTATTAGTACTAGCTAACCATCATAGAGACATCCCTCTAAGTGTTGATGAAATACATGCCTATCAAGGTCATTCTTAAAGGTATTTTGGAGTGAGTGATAGTGTTTCAGGTGAACATGTTCCCATTTTTTAATCAATTATTGATAGCTACTAAAACGTATGTTGTATTGGTATGAGTAAAAAATTACATTATAGCCAAGATATTTGTGGTGATCATTAAGCATGATTAGTTGAAGGTGGAGCTTACTAGACATCAGATGACCCATCCTACTTAATTGAAAAATATTGGTTAGAATGTTTTTAATGAGTATGTATATTTTTATAAATAGCACATAGCTTTATAGGTGTGGGTGGTCATTTATGAGGATTTTGAGAGGAGGATTTTATCTCACTCATGATCATGTTTGAGTGATAGTGGAGTTAATATTCTTGTGGTCTATTATTAGTAAAGCAAGGTGGAGAGGCACAAGGAGATGAATCCATTATTGAGTGAAATTGTATAATATTATAATTGTACAATTGTAAAGACACCCCCCCCCAAAACACACACACACACACACACACACACACACACACACACACACACACACACACACACACACACACACACACACACACACACACACACACACACACACACACACACACACACACACACACACACACACACACACACACACACACACACACACACACACACACACACACACACACACATTGACATATTTATTATTTCTTTATATTTATTTATTTGATAATTGATAAGTTTTTTTATTTTATATTTTAGTTCATGCAAGGGAAATTATACTTAGTATATTGATATAGTTGATTATGATCTTTTAAATGAAGTTTTTTAATTATGTTTTATTTTTTACACATGTCTATAATTTATTCAATTATAAATTATAGAATATGTCTACCATCCTAAAAAATAGAATTTGTGCACCATATTGACTATTATTTATAGTTTTCTTGTGATAATGTATTCATCACTTTGTAGGCTTAGAGATTAGTTTCTTGTGCATTTAGTACCTATTGAAATTTTATTTTATACTATTTTTTTTATATCTTTAAATCATACATTACATAATCATAGTGTTCATCTAAAATTAGAAGATTTTACTTTGATATCCATGTTTTTGTAATTTGAGATGTACTATTAGCATGGACTACATTGTCCTCCATGCTTGTTATATTGATTTTAAATGTTAATAAATAACATTATAAATTAAAATAAAATTATTTTTATCCTTATTCACTTTTTTTTTCATTTTATATGACCAAGGTTTCTCAAAATTGCATTCCCTATGGAATAGTATGGTGTACAACAAATAATGTACTCACTATATTGAGTCCCAAAGTGAATTTAAAAAAAATATGTCTTGTATTAGATCCATATATACATTGTAAATATTGTTCATTTTATCCCATATTTTGAATAAATTCCTTCATACATTTATTATGTTCTTTCATATTATCTACAACATAATAGTCTTTATGTGTACTATTAACTAGTGCTTGAATTAGATTGACTCTTTTTGAATTACCATTATATTTGTATAATAAAATATAGGATTTAATTGATGGTATTTTTAGGAGGTAATATAGATAATTAACTCATGAAAACTCACAGTGAGTCCAAATACATAGAGAGATATTTTAACACAAAATATTCTGCACTCTTTTATTCTCTGATTATCATTAAATTAAATCATGCAAAACATATTAAAAATATATAGGAATATTATTACTATAGATTATCCCCTATTTTATTTCACCTAAATCCTATAAATAATAAAACCACTAAATGTGATATACTATTATAACTATTAATAATATATCAACAATATAGTATTCTATCATAATACAAACTTACTATATTAACCATATGGTTATAACCATCTTATAGCTATTTTTTACTTCTCAATAAATCAAATAGTTACTATTCAAATTTAAGTAAATACAAAAACTAGCATGATGTAAAATATATTCCTAACATTCCCCCCCCATAGTTTTTACATGGTGCAAAAACATTCATAGTCTTATCTACACTATTCTTACCTCTTTTATCATGCCAAACTATATGTATCATGACCTTGATATAAAGAGAGACTCACTCTTATAATGTTTTTATAGGTTTACCATAAACCTTGATATTAATAGGAACACCATCTACCTCTAATAATTAGCACAAATAGAACAATATTCCACCATATACTCATAGGTCTCCATACTACTAATGCAATCTTGTTGCACATGACCACTATTATGTGAAGGACATTTACTTTATGTGACCATAATAGATGCGTCAATGAGGTTCATCTCCATCAAGAAGTAAGGTGGTCATAGGATATCTATAGTATCTCTCTCTTAACTATTGCCAAAACACTTTTCACATCCTATGGTTTTTTGGATCTACTATAAATCCTTTCAAGATCCATGAACTGACTTACATTGGTGCTTTTTGTCCTTTCACAATGTTTTCACCTTAGGGGATTATGTTTTGAATTTTCACAAAAATCAAATTACATTTATAGACATTACTCTTATATTCTTATTTTGAAAACATACAATAGAAATACAAAACACACCTTGATATATATGTCACCAAATCATTGGGAAACCCCATTGTTAGCAACTGACAAGAGGTCACTAAAATACCTCATTCATCCATGTATCCTCTATCCTTTATTATGGGATATTGCTTACTTAAAATTTGTCTTTGAGATGCTTTGATGGTTCTAGCAGGTTCTTTATTGGTTGCTTCCATAGAAATTGGAACCCCCTCATTTTTTGGAAGTCACGTATAAGTGAGAATGGATCTGTAGGGCAAATTTTTTTTATTTTTACAATTTTTTACTTTATAAGACTTTTGAAATTAATAAATTATCTTAAACTAACACTTTATAAAACATAAAATTTTAAAAATTAATAAATGAAATTTAATTTTTAAATACTCTAAACATAACATTGACTCAATTATTAGGATTTAAACTTTTAAATGACTCAAAAATCCTTCTAAATAACAAACCTATTTTATAAAATCTTAAGAATACCAACTCAATAAAGTATTTTCAACTAAATTTAAAGACTCTTAACTTTAAATTTGATATCAAACACATAACATGACTATTAGAACATCTTTAACCAAGATTGATTCATTTAATTATGAGTATGCATGAGATTTGGTATTTGGATGATGTGAGAGGATGGATTGACGGCTAGGTGATTTGATGTGAGCCATAGTCAATTATATCAATGTTGAACTTCTTGTTGGATTCATTGGGTGGAGAGCTAGATGATTTTTACAATCTCCAATATTTTTGATAAACTGGGTATGCACATGGTGAATCATAATGAACCAATACAAAACTTATTTAATGCATGGACATCAAATTTGGTGAGCCATATCCAAATGGTCACTAGATTTGATACAACACCTAAAATTTGTTGGTGAAGAAAGAGGTAGCTTTTAATAATAATGCAACTCTGTGTAAAATCATTGAAAAATTATGACCTTTTGTAGCCTCTCAAATGTTCTAGAATCCATAGTCTTATTCAACTGACAAATCTATCTTTTTTTGTCAAACTCAATTCAGGTCTGATTTGATTGGAAAATTAGAATAATTATGATTGCACATGTAGATGAGTATCACAACCACCACTTTTATATGGTTTCTTCATTGATCACACAAAATAATACATAATGATGGAAGCATCATGACATTAGATTGTTAATTATAACCTAATGCCCATTGATATGCTCATGATGTCAACATTTTATCCTAGACTATATAAAACTAACAAACTAATTTTTATCAAAATAAAACTATCATGAATAGGGGTGAATATAATTATGCTTACCCCTCACAAATTTTCACAAGCCCATCCCTAATCTGATACTAATGATGGGAATTAGAGGAGGTAATATAGATAATTAACTCATGTAAACTCATAGTGAATCCAAATACACAGAGAGATATTTTAACACAAAATATTTTTCACTCTTTTATTCTTTGATTCTCATTAAATTAAATAATATAGAACATATTATAAATATATAGGAATATTATTCCTATAACTTCTCTATTTTGTCTCACTCGAATCCTATAAATAAGAAAACCATTAAATATGATATATTTTTATAACTATTAACAATATATCAAAAATTTAGCTATCATAATACAAACATATCATATTAAATATATGGTTATAACCAACTTATAACTATTATTTATCTCTTGGTAAATCAACTAGTTACTATTTACCTTTCAATAAATACCAAAACTAACATGATGTAAAAGTTATTCCTAACATTGACTATCTTACTTTTTTGTCAAATTTTAAAAATGTGATCATCCCTTTATCTCTAGGTTTTGATATTGTTTCACACAATGCATACCAGTTATTATTATGATGTTTTTTTTACCATGATAGGTGAAAAATGGTTTGTCTTTTGCATTCTCAAGATAAAGAGGAGGATTATAATAATTAGGAGTGATTAATTTTTTTTCCAATAATGTGTGTAGAATATCATGTAGTTGATATTTGAGCCTATCAAATTGAAGTGGTTACCTTTTATTGAAAGTATATTTATTCATTTTAGGTGATTATTTGTAAACTTGTTCTTTCCTTGTATTGAGTACCTTAACTCGTTATTCATTGATTGCATATGTCTCTATTGACTCATCTATATTATGAATTATTTTAACATGACATTTTTTTCTTTTAAATGATGAATCTAAATTTAACTATTTGTATATATCTTTATTATATGAATATGAACCTAATTCTTGTGTCATTTTAGCCTTATCTATTCTTGAATTCAAATTACATGCATGTTTTAACACATTCATGTATAATTTTAAAAAAGAGATATTTGGTGTATGCACATATATTTATTTAAGAGGAGATAAAAGACCCCTATTGAAGATGAACTATTTTTCCAAATTTGTGTGTGTTAGTGTGTAATTTTTCCCACTCATGGTTTTACCTAAATGGTTGTTAATCAACTTGCTTAGGGTTGTTGAGGTCATTAGGGGAAATTAACTTAATGTATTTTCTAATAGTAAGTTGAGTTGTTGCATGTTTGGTGACCTAATTTCTCACTATATAATGTACCTAATTTTTAATTCTTGGCTAGTTGATGAATGAAGCTTTTGATGCATTTGATGTAGTTTGTGTTGTGGAAATATTTATCTTACCTACTCATAAGGTTTTTTTTACAATCTTGGACATTTATATATCTTGGAGCAATCCAACATGGTATTGAATCCAATTTTATGGTTGTTTTTTATTTCTAAAATTTTTGGTGAGATATTTCTTGCATGCATTCTTGTTGGTTTTCTTGATTTTCAGCATTTTCAAGATTTTTTATGATTTTATGAAAACCCATGTAAACTATATAGTTGAAGTCTCTAATCACAAAATAGATAGCACCATCAGATTTTGAAGTCACCAAACCCTTAAAATTGGATATAAGCATGACCTAGATTAGTGATAGTAATTTCCATCTATTTTGGGAGGGTTTCATGTACTTTTCATAGTCTTCACACATATCCATATATTGGGATTCTTAAATCAAGAAATAATTTTTGGATTTTCCAAGAAATAAAGTGGGTCTTTGATGTTTTTTTCAAGATCCATATGGAAACTACATTTTTTGAGGGTTTTAATTTTTTGGCATAGTTCTTACCCCTTGTAATTAGTTTTGACAAATTTTTGGACTTGGTCAGACTTTTAGTGGCATAAAAGTAGGCTTGGGAAAACATTATAGCCTCAAAAAAAATTTACCCCATGTCTGTAAGCACTTCAGACTCTTACACCTCTACCTACAACACCATTGAAATATGAGGCCCTTGTCTATAAGCCTATTAGTATTAGACCACCCTCCATGCACTTTAAGACCTTATTATTTATATATTTGGAATTTATAAAATAATTTTCAACCCTTAGACATTTTATTATGCCTTAATAAGGGTTATAATCCAAACCTCCTATTAACAAGACCTTTATTTTATGGAAATTTAAAACATGGTAAATATTTTAAGTTGTCTAAACATACATCAACCTCTAGAGAGTTATTGAAAACCCATCATAACCTAAAAGGTGTTGAATCACCCATACCCACCTACACATAGGGTATGCATAATCCACCACCTATGTGAATAAGCCTCTTGTATAACCCACCTCTTATTTATATGCATGACATGTAAGAGACCATCAAATTTAACCAAGTCAATAATTTCACTATTCATTTGAATTTTAGAGGAATTTTTGGAGCGACATCACTCCTCCAATCATATCATAGTGCAAATTTATGTCATCAATGGTGATCACTCATAAAAAGGTTGTATCCCCCTATATCGATATGGGAGTTAAGCCCCTAGTTACTACTAACCCAAAAGTATTTAAATTTTTATCCAAAAAGGCTTAAGTTTTTATTGGGTAAATTTATTAAATATTTATTTTGGGGAATTTGATTAAATAAAATTCCACCATTCTTTCCACCCAAAATTTTTAATGTGAGAAGTATTTTAAAACATGCGTATCTTTTGATTAGTAGCTTGGATTTTGATGTCATCTTTTTCAAAAGTAATTTTTATTTGTGCTATAAACATTGGTGATCATCTTGGTCCTAATTAAACTCTCTTCAAACTAATTTTTTATTCTCATGGATGTACTATTGACTAAGCTCAATGCCCCTCTAGTTTCTGGTGCTAATACACTAATTGCTCATGATAAATTCTTAGTTGTGCTCAGGATCTATATGAGCATGCTTATATTTTAAACATTAAGGGGGGATCACTTTGATATTTATAATTGGTATTGTGTGTTTTTATGTAATTTTATTTTGTACATTTCTTATTTACTTTATGAAATAACCACTTTTATAAACTATGGATTTAAGTTCATTAAGTCCTATTACACCATTTAATTATTATTAATTGAAATCTAGAATGGAAATGATTATGTAATCCAAGGGTTTTCATCAAGTTAAAATGTGTGAAGAGATTGAATCTATAACAAAAGTATAAAAATTTAAATGGTTTAACCATTTTGATAGTCTACGAATTGTGTGTCTTTCTATCTCTCCTAATCTACTTTTTCACATAGAATCTACTACAACACCTATTGAATTATGGATCACATTGGAAAAGATATTTTGGAAGAAAGATGTGATGAGAGGCCATAATATATAGAATAAGCTCATAAGTTTGATATCCCAAGTGATTTTAACACCTTATAGGATTTCTTCACCAAGTTTAGATCTTTGAGGTTGTAGTTTAAAGAATGTGGTATAAATAAGAAAGATAATAAACTTCTTTTATACATACTCTTTTTTGATGCCTGAATATGTATCATATGTACCCACATTGTTTAATAACACTTCTCATTTTAGAATTTTAAGAATTTAATGCATGAATTTTAGGTTGTGATAATACTATTATTTGTTGATGGAATGGAGGCAAATTAAGCGAACTATTTCACATTAATAATAACATTTGGTGGTTGGGATAAATCATCACCAAATAGTTAATTTATGCAAAATATGAAGTAATTTATGCTAATAATAATGAATTATAATCAAGAACTAATATAAAGACTAATCTAAGATGGATATTTACAATGAAAATTAAGCTAGAGTAATATGCTTAAAATGAACAAAAGGAAGGGTATGACAAAGAAGAAATGTTGTTGATCTTCATTCCAAACATCATGACAAAGTTCAAATATCATCCAAGCATGTACTTAACCAATGTATGACATGAAGTAGCATAATCTCAAATATTATCACAAATCAAGAAAAAATCTAAGGAATGTTGGAAATAATAAAAATAAGAACCAAGTTCACTTTAAAGATTTACCCCTAAAAGCAAACAACATTAGCCCAAATGCAAGGAGAGTAATAAAATGAAATGAACCTAAGCACTTTCAATTAACCTAGTATTAACACAAGTTAATGGATTTACATTCAAATATACACACCATGAATTGATAAAAACCATCAAAATATGGAATTCATAACAAAGAAGTGAGAGAGAAGCCATTATAACAAAAGACACAAGCAAATGTGGATGAAATTTAAAGAATTCCTTGATTATATTAATTACCCAAAGTTTACAAAGTAATTTTGGCTCTAAGAACTCCCTCCTTTTTTATAATGATAATACCTCTTTTTATAGAAGGCTAAGTGAGGTATGTCTAATATTCATACCCAATTACAAAAGTAAAAGTGTTATGACAGGTGTCCTTTCTACCAATGTTCTAGAATACACTAGACTCTCCCTAATGGATTGACCTATAGGAAATGTGTTTTAAAAATTTGAAATGCCTTTAAAAATAATATTCCTTTTTCAAAATATACAATGCTTAGCTATAGGAATAATATTCCTAAGTCACATAATTTGAATTTGAGAACCCTCTTTCTCTCACTTTGTCTCTCCAATAGGATCTTCATTATGTAATGTTTCTCTTCAATTAGATTAAGGTTTCCAATTGGTTTCATGAAGATATCATTCATTTGACTTGTTGAGTTCTTGTGATATTTGTATGCCTTGTCTAATGATTATAAATTTACTGACTACTTACTTTGTAGCTAAAATCATATCCATGATCCTATCACTGTCAGTAGTAGTCTTGCCTATGATTTGGTACCTTACCCCTTCCATAAATTTGGTAGCTCTTTTTTGAACTCATCATTTATAATTAGACTAGCTATACTGAGTATATTAGGGTCCTTAACTAGGCTATCCAATATATGCATTATCCTATCTTCATGTTTTTTAAGGTCATTGGAGAGGTCCCCCATCATTATTGGAAATTATTTGAAATTATTCACTAGTGGACTCTAGATCAATTTACATTTACATTGGTGAAAATTGAGATCCTTACCTTAATTTCAATGCCCACAAGTTTTGATTAGGGCTCTCATGCTTTGATAGAGCACTCCTAAAGGTATTAATAGTTCTTTAATGTTGTTTTTGAGCTTAAATCACAAGTTATATGCTTTAAATTTACATTAAAACTTTCCTATTTATAATTTTATCTCCTATAGGTCCATGAAATCCTTAGATTTATCATGTTTTACTTGCATGGCACCTATATGGTATCATATGCATCACTATTCAAAAATATGACCGCTGCCTCTTGAAATTCCTTCTTGATCTCATACTTTTTGGTCATCCTCACATATACTACCATAGACCATCAATTTTGATCGTGGGACTTGAATGTCATTGGCTACCTCTACTATATTTCTCATCGTTATGACACATGTCATAACCATGTCAGTTCTAAGATCCATTAAAAATTCAAAAATGATCTTGCACCATTATATATTGTTTGGGTGAGGAAATGTGTTATATTAGATCATGATCTAAGAGGTGAAATTCCATTGGTTGTTGAATATACTTTCATTAAGAGGGTGACACTTGTCACCTTATCACTAGTTCTAGGCTCCATTGAAGTCTTGACTTGACTCACATCATTTGATCAATATTACCCAAGTGAATATGGACCATTGATCTTGTGGACCTACTCATACATTAACCTTTTCATCATGGCTTGATTTTTCAACTTGAATTACATGCCATTAGATCTTCCCCATCTGATCAAATGCACACTATCAAATTGCAATCCATGGGGTTAAGCTAGATTAGTTCTTATGCTTAGTTTCCCATTTTGATCATATGTTTTTAGATTAACTTTACCCAAGTAAATGAGGTTTATTGATCCTATAGACAAGAATGATATTTAAGCTTGATAATATATAAAAATTTAGACTAGTGTTTTCATTCATACAAATAAATATGAAGGAAACTTTATGCTAGATTCTTAAGCTAAGCTTTAAAACATATATATGGGAGCCTTGAAAAATAAAAAGACATAGTATAAAGGCATAGCCTAAGGTTATTATCATATTAATAAATATGATAAACTTTATGGTATGGCTCTAGGCTAAACATTATAACAAAGGGACCATGTGTTTACTTAGACAAAGCTAGGATAAAAGGGAACAATTGGATCATAGGATATAAAAGAGACCAAGCATAAGATTTTAAGCCTAAGGTTTGGTCATGTTGAAAAACATTACTAAGCCTTAGGATCAAAATCAAAATGAGTCCATGGCATGATAATTAATCCTATGCAAATTTAAATAAAAATATCTCACCAAATTTAAATTTGAAATAAAAGGTCTAGGTAAAAAAATAATTAGGCCATAGATCTGGTCATCATTCATTAAGTCTAAAACATAGAAACACCAAAAATACTTATTAGAAACTGTTAGAGGTAAATTGACAACGGTCATAAAAATATGGGAGGTAAGGCCAAGTGAGAGCCAAGGGTGGATGAATTTCAAATTTAAGATTTTATTTTGTTAGATACCTTCAATTTGAAAGCCATCTACACTTGATTCTCTTGGTTTTCAATTTTAGAGCACAAGTTTGCATGGTTTGAAACAAGGGTCCTCACTTTTAGAAATTGGGGTATGTTGATCTCAACAATTGGTAAATATTGGGGGAAACATAAAAATATATAATAATTTAGAGACTCTAGTTAATATTAATACTAGTTTATTCATTTCATTTGATCAGTCAGTTATTTAGATCAATTCATGGTTGAAACAAGTTCTACACATGCAAAATTATGATCAAACCTCAAAACCTAGTCATGTTATGTGTGTGTTTTGATTCTAATTAATATTTATCATGGTATTTAGGGAATGATTTCTATATTTCTTGACCTTGACCATTAACACTAACATTTAACATGTTTGGATGTTCATTAATAACCATGATTTAGCTCAAAGAAGGCTTGGGCATTGATTTAATACTAGTCAGGCATCCATATCCCTACTAGAGATACCTTTGGATCCATTCAAGGCCTTGATCCATTGCCAAATAGGAATCCATAGCCCTAGTGGAGATTACCAGAATCACCTTTGCCTAGAGAGTCTTGAATTTTTCAATAAGATATTAATTTTGTAATTTTTAGATCATTTTTAACTTTTTAGCAAAGGTTGGGAACCAAGTTATCTAAGTTTAGGCATTTGGTCCAGTGTTTGATCTTCAAAAAATCATCTTGGTTATAAACCTTTATCGTAGATAATAGTGTTTATTAAGTGCAAACATGATTGTTTCCAAATAATTCAAACTTTTACTCTACATGTGTAATCCTTCTTAAAACAAAGCTTAGATCAAAATAATGCTAATAATCTAAAGGAACAATTATCCTAATCATTAGTCCTTAATGGTTCCTCTAAACCATAACATCTAGCTCAAATTTTAATAATCTATGGTCAACCAATAATTTAGTATCATACCTACATTCCTATTTAGTAAGGCTCTTGAGAAATTATGTGAACTTTGAGCTGAGCACTATCTTGAAAAAAACTTATTAAAATCAAGGAACAAAGGAAGATAAATAAAACAAATATATAAAGACATTATTTACAAACAAGGGACAAGAAGGAAATAAATATGAAAGAAATTAATCTAAATACCTACGCTAACTCCATAAATAACCTACCTCTAAGATTAAATGGAAAATTATTTAGTCTAATATAGACACTTAAAACATGATTTCTTCCATTCAATGGCCCCTTCTTGTGGATATTAATACTTGAATGCTTGTGTCTTTTGGGTGATGCTACTTGGTTTCCCACATCCATTCTCAAGAACATGGATTAAAGATATGGATCCAATATCTAATCATATTCTTCTTTCTTGCATCAGGAAAGCTAGTTATACTTCATTAAAATAGTAATCATGTATTGTCTCATTATCCTTCTATTTTTGTATTGTAAACTCAACTAGAATGCTTGTATTTGTGCCTTCATTAGGCTCTAGCACCTCTTTCTTGGGGATGTATACAATATCATTTCCTTCTTGAAGAAAAACTACAATATTAATTTTTATAATACATTCCTCAATCTCCATATGAGGTGGGAATGAACTATCAATTTTCACACAAAAACTCTCCAAGTCATCCCAAAAGACATCTTCATCATGATCAGTAGAAAGGATATGGGATTCATTTAAAATCTTACTATCTAAAACATGGTGATCACATATTTTTGACATTTTGTTAGACCCATATGAAGTTTCATGATATGTTGAATTATCTTAATCTTCATCTTCTTTGTCCACAAGTATTTCATTGATATTTTTAGAAAATTCATTCATCTCAGCTACAATTTCTTCCATTGTTTTAGAAAGGATAGGGTCTTCCTCCTTTATTGGTGTAGTAGATCCCTCCACTAAAGTATCACCAAATTCATCTTCATCCTAAATTGGCAAATCACAAGTCTCTACCACAAGAGCTATTCTAGAATATGCAAATATATCAAAATAACTAGATGACCATGTGAAATTATTATGAACCTTATAATAATTAACTAAAGGCACATCATAATTTTTTATGTTAAGCACATTCATAATATTAGATGGATCATTGTTATAGTTGTTGTTGCTATTTTGGAACCTAGGTACATGTCTATTTTAATTTGCATTAAAAATAACATTTAACATAGGAAAATTAAGATTGGAATTTGGAATGGCATATGTCATTTGACCTTGGGGTTGAATTTGGTCATTGATGACCATAACTTTAACATAGGCTAATGATAATGTATCAATGAATCTAACATAACTTTTTAAAAACATAGAAGTCAATAGATTTAAAGCATCCTTATAAACCTCTAAAGTTAAAGCCTCGATAGGTCTATAACAAGCTATAGTTATATTAATCATATTTTGAAATATATAATTAAAATTTACAATGGTTTCATTTGAATCCCTCTTCATGGTAATGAATTGTTGATAAAGGATATATGGACTGATGATCTTTCCAAATTGATCAATGAAATAATTATCAAAATCATTCCAATTGACAATGAAATCCTCATGAATGTTAAGAAACTAATCATATTCCTCATCTCTAAGAGTAAAAGGAAACATTCTACAAGAAACATCTTCATGAACACCACTTAACAATATTATGGTATCCTTAAAGAACCTAATGTGTTCCTCAACATTAAAAACACCTATAAGACTAAAAGAAGGTAAATACCTTTCAAGATTCCTAGGTAAGTCATGTACCTAGGTAGGAAAATTGATAGAATATCTTCCTAACCAGGACATACCTTGAAGAGTATCTTACTTGTGGTAGTTCCATCTTGTAAAATCTTCAACCCTATTTGAAATATGATGTGTAAGCCTTATCTTTATAAATAAAAATGATCAGACTTGCAAATTAAGACAATTTTACACAAATATGTATAAAGAACTATAAACCAAATCATTTTTTTACTAAATTAGTTTAAAGATATGTCCAAACGTATCAGTATGAATGATATTTACATGTTTAAGCTCAATAAAACTCAAATTTTAAAAGGATCTATCAATATTTGAATATAATTTCTATTACTAACCTCAAACACCTTAGATTCATAGATATTACGCTATATTTACAATAATTACCCATGGATATTCAAATAATATCGATATTTGGCTAAAGGGATCCCAAAGACTAGTTTAAAACCATAAATATCAATGATATTTACACATTTATGCTCAAAGGAACACAAATATGCAAAGAATACATAAATATTTGAATAGAATTCACCAAATTTAACAAAGATTTTATAAATTCAAAAAGATTTAACTAAAGGCCCTCCTTCTAGTGCTAGTGCAGCTCCTCCTATTCATGCCTAAATATGTATCATAAGTGACTAGAGTGTTTAAATACACTTCTCATTTTACAATTCTAAGAATTCAACACACGAGTTTAAAGTTTTGATAATCCTATTATTTGTTTATAGAATAAAGGCAAAGAAAGTGAATAGTTTCACAATATCTATAATGTTTGGTGATTGGGAGCCACCATGGACAAATAGTTAATATATAGAAAATATGAAGTACTATATGCTAACAATAGTAAATTATGATCAATAAATAATATAAAGACTAATCTAAGATGGATATTTACAATGAAAATTAAGCTAGAGTGATCCGGTTAAAAGGATCAAAAGGAAGGGTAGGGTAGAGAATAAATGTTTTAGATCATCATTCTAAACATCATGACAATGTTAAAATATCATCCATACATGCACTTCACCAATGTATGACACAAAGTATGATAAGCTCAAATACTATCACACATTACAAAAACATCTAATGAATGTGGTAAATAATGTAAATAAGAACCGAGTTCAAATTAAAGATTTACCCCTGCAAGCAACTAACTTTAGCTAACATGCAAGAAGAGTAAGAAAATGAAATGAACCTAAGAACTTGCAATTAACTTAGCATTGGCACAAATTAGTGGCTCTACATTAAAATATACACACCAATAATTCAATATAACCATTAAAATCTATAATTCATAAAAAACAAGTGAGAGATAAGCCATGATAAAAAAGACACAACCAAATTTGGACAAACTTTACAAAATTCTTTACTTATATTAATTGCTCAAAGTTTACAAAGTAATTTTGGCTCTAAGAACTCCCTCCTTTTTTACATTAACTATACCTCCTTTTATATAAGGCTCAATGAGGTATGTCTATCATTCATATCCAATTATAAAGCTAAAAGTTTAATTTATAAAATGTTCTAGAATACGCAAGACTTTCCCTAATGGACTGACCTATAGGCAATGTGTTTTATAAACTGCACATGCCTTTAAAAAGAATATTTCATTTTCAAAATATACAATGCTTAGCTATAACAAGAATATTCTTAAGTCACTTAATCTAACTTTGAGAACCCTCTATATCCTAATTTTTCTCTCTTATAGGATCTTTATTCTATAATGTTTCTCTTCAATTAGATCAAGGTTGACAATTTGTTTCATGAAGACATCCTTAATTTGACCTGCTAAGATCTTGTGATATTTATCTACCTTGTCTAATTATTATAACTTCACTAACTATTTCCTCTATATTTAGAATCATATCCATGACTCTATGACTATCAAGAGTAGTCTTTCCTATGCTTTGGTGCCTTACCCCTTTCATAAACTAGGAATCTCTTATTTGAACTCATCATCTATAACTAGACCAACTAGACTATGTGTAGTACGGTCTTTGACTAAGCTATCAAATATATGCACTATCCTATCTTCAAGTTGTTTGAGGTCATTTTAGATGTCCCCCATTATTCCTATAAATTCTTTTAAATTATTCACTAGTGAACTCTAGATCAAATTAACTTTGTATAAGTGATAATTTAGTTCTTTTGCTTTATTATAATGCTCATAGTGTCTGATTAAGGATCTTGTTCTTTTCCAGGGCACTCTTAAAGTTTTTAATAGTGATCTAATGGCATCCATGAGCTTAAATCACAAATTTTATGTTTTAAATTTACATTCAAAAATGCTTATTTATACTTCTGTCTCCCATAGGTCCATGAAATCCTTAGATTTGTCATGTTTTGCTTGTATGGCATCATCGTGGCACATCTATGGCATCTTACTCATAATTATTCAAAAATATGATTATTACCTTTTAAAATTTACTACTTAATCTCATACCATCTAATCATCCTTGCATGGATTACAACAAACTATTGATCTTGATCTTGAGAATTTAAAACCATTGGCTACCTCTACTATATTTCTCATGGTTATGACACATATTATTACTACATTAGCTCTAAGATTCATTGAAAATTCAATGGTGATCTTTCACCTTTAGATCTGGTTTGGGAAAGCAAACAGAGTCTATTAGATCATGATTTTATGGGTACAATACCATTGGCAATTCAATATCCTTTCACCAAGATGGTGACACTTGTCACATTCTCATTAGTCTTATGCTCCATTGAAGTCTTGACTCAAATCACCCCATCCAATAAAAATTGCTTGAGTGAATGTGGGCCATTAATCTTGAGGACCTATTTGGACTTTAACCTTTTGATTATGGCTTGACTTTTCAACTTAGATTATGCACCATTGGATATTCCCCATTTGATCAAACATGTACTATCTGATTATGATCTGTGAAGTTGAGTTAAATTAGTTCTTGTGCTTATTTTCCCATTTTAATCTCACACTGTTAGATTAACTTTTCCTGAGTAAACAAGGGCTATTGATCCTATAGACAAGAATGATATTTAATATTGAGAATATACCAATACAAATGAAACTTTATGTTAAATTCTTAAGCTAAGCTTTAAAACATATATAAAGGACCCCTTGTGCAATAAAAAGACATAACATAAAGGCGTAGCCTCAGAGTTTTATCATATTAATAAATACAATAAGCCTTTGGCTATGGCTTTAGGCTAAGCCTTATAACAAAGGGATCATATGTTTACCTAGACCAATCTAAGATAAAAGTAGAAAAAGGGATCATATGACATAAAAGAGACCACGCGTAAGATTTTAATCTAAAGATTTAGTTGTATTATAAAACATGACTAAGCCTTAGGATAAAAATTAAACTAAATCCATGGCATGATAATTTCTCCTATGTAAATTTAAATAAAAATATCTTGTCTAGGTAAAAACACATTAGGCCCCAAATCTGGTCATTATTCATTAAGTTTACAACATAGAAACATGAACAATAGTTATTAGTAATAGTTAGAGAGAAATTAATAAGGATCATGACAATATGGGAGACAAGGCCAAATGATAGCCAAGGGTGGATTAATTTCAAATTAAATATTTCATTTGGTTAGATACCTTGAATTTTAAAGTCATCTACACTTGATTCTCCTAGTTTTCAATTTTAGAGTAAAAATTTGCATGGTTTGAAACAAGGGTCCCCATTTTCAAAAATAGGGGCATGTTGATCTCAATACTCTCCAAATTAGTTCTTGACTATTCTATGTTTGTGTCCACTTTTCATGCCACAAAAAGTGATTATAGAGTCACATGCAATATTTATTATTTAGATACATTTTTTATTGATTTTATTCAAGAAAAAGATAAGATGTTATAGATGGGAACAATGAATTCCTCACAATCTCATGCACTTTTTGATAAGAAATAAAAGGCTTCAAAAAATAGAGAGAAAAAATTAAAAAAAAGGATCAAGATAAGGATGTAAATTTCCCCACCTACAAATCAAATAATGATACCTCTTTTTCCATTATTAATTCTAAAAAAGATAGGATCAAATGTGGCTTTCACATAGGAAAACATGATGAAATCAAATGTCTGAATAAGTAGAGTTATTAGCTCATTATCATCCTTAAAAATTAAAATATATGTGCTCTTAAACATATCAAACCATATTCATCAACCCATGAATCCTCTAAGTAAAATGATAATGGTAAATAAAATTCAAAAGAGAATGGTAAGGGTAAAGTTAGGGTCATGGCCCTTATTATAGTTGTACCTCTAACTCCTATATGGGTCATTGACTGTAGTGCTTCACATCACATGGCCTCTTCATAGATAGAGTTTAGTTCCTTGGAACCATATGACATGTCATCTATACAAATGGGTGATAACTCTTCTAAAAAAGTTCTTGGGAGAGGTTCTATTGAAGTGCATGGTAGAACATTCAATAATGTTATAAGTGTCTAATATCCTATCATTTTACTAGAACACTCACCTTGGTTCATACATGCGAGTTGAGTTCACTCCAGATTTAATGTATATTATAGAGATACATATTGATACTATAATGGTAGTGGGAATGATCGATCATCAGACTCAACTATATAACTTCACTTAATTTTATCCTGAATCTCCTTCATATTCTTCTTCTTTAGATTCAGCTAAACTTGATGACATTTTTGAGCCTAAGCACACCTTTGATATTTATTACTCTTCTTATAGCACAAATGAATATAGTAGTTATGGGGACGCACCTCCACCACCTCCTTTTCAACTTCCAAATATTGAAGAGTTATTTCTTAATAGCCTAATTTTTGTCCACTTCAAACATTATAGGGAACAAGTATAGTGATCTAGAATACATCAAACATTGGGTAGTTTATTCAATATTTATATGGAATTTCATAGTCCATTTTATCCTCTAGTTCTATTACACCATCATTATATAGAGTATTTTCACCTCTTATCCTGCATGAGGAGAAAAATTCCTTGCATAGTAATCACACCTTGGTTGAAAATTCATTAGGTACTTGATATAAACATTCACTATTCTAGGGTCATCCACTCTTCACTTCATCTACTTCTAATCTATAGTCACCATCAAAAACTCCTTTACATTATACAAGATGGCTAAAAGTATTTTTAGACTAGAGTGAGGATTTTTAGCCCTCTTCTCCTCTTTACTCTCTTTTCAGGAGTAATTTTATTTCTTATGGGTCTTCTCATTTTCTTTACTTTATTGGAGTTACATTGTGATTAGGTACCTCATTAGGCCTCATTGTGTAGACCTAATTTCTTCTACACATATAAGTTATGATTTAGTGTGGTGTTGGTGTATAATTTTTCCCTCTTGTGGTTTTACCTACATGGTTATTAGTCAGTTTTCTTAGATTTATTAAGGTCATTATGGGTAAATACACTCAATGTATTTTATAATAGTGAGTTGAGTCATTGACACTTTGGTGACCTAATTTTTCAATGATTAATCAATGAATCAATATTTTGATGCATTTGATGCAACATGTGTAGTGGAAATATTGATCTCACCTACTCCGAGGGTTTTCATGTAATATTAGACTTTTAGAGATATTTTATCAATCCAATAAGGGGGTTTATATGTTAGAGAATGTAATATATTTTTTCATCATAAGATGTTATATTTGATTAGCTCATCATGACCCAGGTGCAAACCTTGTAGATTCTCCAATTTGAACTTAGGTAGAATGTGTTCATGATAATTAGATAAGAATGCATATTATAAAATTTTAAATTTACATCAAGAGCCACTAGATAAACTATAAAACCAATCTAAATCATCTCTTGTGAGACTTCTATGGACATATTTTACTATAATATGTCCTTCATTTCCATATTTTATGAAACAAAGTGTATATTAATTTAAATGAGTAACATCAAATAAAATTATTAAATGCATAATAAAATATTTTATACATGTATTTTCATATATAACTCATGTAAGGGGTTTTCCTAAGATAAAATTAACTTTTATATTCACATAACATGATCTACTTTATAAAATGAGATCAATAACTTGCTTTTAGAGGTCACCAATATCATGTAACATGGATATAATATGATCAATAATAATATTAGTGGTTTGAAAGGGATCACTCATGGGTTGTACTTTATCATCTATTTTAAACATTGGTATGATTTGATCATCATAGATTTTGTTTTATGTTTTAGAATTTCATTCTAAAATAAAATTAATACAAACTTTAGAATCATTATTTAACTTATCACTTTAAATATTTATAGGATTAGAAAGATCACATTGCTCTTTATTTGATTTTATTTACTTAAGATAGGAGGGAGAATCATCAAAACTATTATTATCATGAGAATTTCATTATATATGAGTATTATCTTGAGAGTCCTTACATACTATGTCATGATCAACACTTTTTGAATTTAAAGCAATAATATCAATTTATATTTGTATTTCAAATTAATTTCCAGCCTTATATATTTTAAGATAAGAAGTACCTTTTATAATATTATTTGCAACTTCCAACAGAGGAGAAAGATTGTCACAATATTATATATCATGAACCATGTCTAAAGGATAATGTGGGTTATAATATACATTTAGATCATATATATTTTCAAGAGAGAGATATACTAACACATTCACTCATATCGTTTGGTATTTCTATGTAATGACTATGCTTTTATAGCTTATAACGATTAATGAAATGTAGTGCAGTATAAAATTTAAAAGTTAAACAAGATGAACTAACTATTGATTCTTCACATTTTTATCCTTATGATAGTTTTAGAGAGATAAGATATTCATTAATAATATGTTCTTTTTTTAATTAAAATAAGAATACAAGGGAGGAATATACGACATTAATTTGTCAATTTTTGAATTAGTATGCTATCTTCACTATTGTATCAATCATCTTTATTTTCATAATCATAGTCATATCTATCACAATAATATTATTAATTAATTTAAGAATCATAAAAATTATATAAGTGTGATCATTAGCATAAGTTTTAACATTTTTAGAGAAGATTAAATAAAGTGGATGAACATTGTTGGACATTTCATATTTAGAAGATATTTTTTATTTATTAACACAATGTAGAAAATATGACAAACACCAAACTTATTACTAGAAAACAATCAATAATACTATGAAATAGATGATTCAAAAGTTAAAATTAGGAAAAGTGTGTTTACTTTGTAGGCTCTTATATATATTGATCTTAGCCATAATTAGTGAACTTGGATAGAATGCCACTAATTACAAATTATTCCATTATTATTGTATCTACCCTATCCTATCTCTATGGTATGTTGAGAGTAACTTATTGAGTCTATCTAATTACTGATGCACTACAAGAACAAATGGTTGAATATTTATTATGGTTTGAAAATAAAACCTAGGTGTTTTCAATATATTATGAGGTTCTTAGAAACTAAAATATGTATAAAATTATTTCTAATGGTTTGAGTATTTGACAAATACCCATTACACCATGACTAAGGTAAAATTAAAGACCACTTTTCCAGTAATGACAACTCTTACAAGTTTTTAAAATATCAAAATATAGTTTCTAAGAAAATAAAGAGAAATAAAAAAATGAAAACCAATACAAACACATATTATTTTTTAAAGAAAATAATAATTCATTATGAACCCTTAAGGTCAAAATTAATTTCACTTTAGTGTCTTAAAATCATGAGTTTTAAAAACCTATAATAAAAATAAAAAAGGAAGATCAATTATTGAAATAAATGTAAGAGTTCACCAATATGTTTCACCATATTTTTATAAAATAAATAAAATGTTGTATAATTATAGGTTTAAAACTAGAGTATATCATAATGCTAAATATGTACAATACTTAATAGTTATGATTTTGATAATTTGATCTATATCAAAAACTATTATTTTTATAAACTACTAAGGAGATTACTTAGCTCAAATAATGATTTTTGTTGATTTTTTATTTATAAAATAAAAAATAAAAAAAGTGATTTTGCATGCTTAGGATCTAAAACAAATAAAAAATTACTTATATATAGGTCCATTACAAGTGGATGATAATGCAATCCATTTAACTCTGTTGATTACAAACTTGTCCCAATTGACTATGATCTTTGAATGATTGGAAAATAAATAGAAGGTATAATTATGATAGTGATAGATCAAAGGTAGAATCTCAAACTATTCCTATACATAACCATTTTAAGTGGACGATAGTGTAATATGCTCAAGTTAGTTTACTACAGACTCCTCTATGTTAATTTTGACAAAAAAATTGATTATTTCACCACCTATGCATATATTACTTAGGGCCATTGATGCACTTTCAAATCTTTAATATTTCATGAAATACCTAAAATGACAAAACACTAGTTTATTACACAAACTAAAATGATATCAAATTTGGGGTGGCAAAAAAAATTGATTGATTTTGTCTAAACTTGGTCAATCCCTATTGGTTGACCAAGCATTGCCTACATTTTTAATACTCCAAGAAGGGATAAAACTTAAATGTAGTCTTTTGACTTATGCATATTTGTAAAATTTGTAATTTAATTCTATATGTTCTTTATACTATTTTACCCTTATCATAAGCATGAAGGTGTGGATTCAAACTTTGAAAATATTTAATATATCTTTAGTAAATCTATAGATAGAACATGAAAATATTAGAATAGATTTTGAGAGTGATGAGAACCATCCTTAATTCCTTAGAGTGGCCTTATGTTTATAAATATTTTAAATTTGGGACCTAAAAAATCCAACCCAAGATAAGACCCAACAGGAAAAAATAAGAATTAAATGAAATGAGACTTTAATTAAGTTATAAAAATTAATCCTAGTGGACGAGGTTGTAGGTGTTTCATGTTTAAGAACTACGGACTTATCCAAATAGATAAATGACCAAAATTATGGATCCACATAATAATTTTATAAATAAAAAATATAAAAACTCCTAAACCAAAATATATAATAACTAATTGATATGCACCAATAAATTCCTTATTCACCATTAATAGTCTATACATGCAAAATCTACTATAAATGGGCTTGTATCACATTTTATTCTACCATAAATGGGACCTTGATTTATATATATATATATATATATATATATATACATTTAAAAATATTTCATGCCACTGACATGCTAAAAAAAGGGCCAAAACTAAGGATGGGCTTGATTTTGAAGAATAGCCAATGTTAGGAGTGGGTAGTTCTAGTGGAAACAACCTATGTACATGCAGATTGATTTAAGAGTTTAGATATGTATTTACATGATATTTGGTAGGTTTTAAATAGACAATGAGGTTAATGTAGGTATGTAATATCATAATGTAATGTTTGAATCATAATATATCGTGAATGTGTGAGAGTGATAGATTAGGACCATGTTTGAGTACTCAAGTCATACATGTTAAATGTGTATCAATTTTATCATTTTAAAGTACTAAATACCATATCTATGTATCTAAAATATTCACTATTTTAAAAATTAAATATAAAAATGGAAATAATATAACTTCAAACACCTAAAAAGAATCAAACAATAGGAAACATATCTTCTTATTAACATGGTATGAAAATATCCTTTATGAGATAAACCCATGTTATTTGTATCTAGTTAAGAATAAAAATATAAAATGACTTCCTAGAAACATTCATTGAAAAAAAACCCTAATATCCACATAATCTAATATATCAAACAAAGGTGACATAATCATATGAAATCAATTTATGAAGAAAAATATTTTAGGGTGTTTCAATTAAAAGAAGGCTCTCCTTTCAAATTTCAGTATGACTTAAATTAATAAAAATTTCTCAATAAACATAGATAAAGAATTTTTATAGAATAATAATAAATTAAATATAATTTATTTTTCAACACAAATTCATATTTAACTATACTGTGACTCATCATTCCATATTTTAAAAAAATAAAACACTAAGTTCTCCAAGAACTCAAAATACTATGACAACAAAACATGGTGATTAACCCAAACTAAAAATCATATATCTACTTTAAATTTTTTAATCTTTATCAATGAGTAAGGCCAATTTACAAGCATTCAATATATTTATTAGCCAACATTCTCTCAAAATGGTTCATTACTTTACCCAAAATTGCATTAAATCTAGTAAAAATTTATAACTCTCAAATCAAAATTCTATTAGGGTTTTTCCATCTTAGGATACCTTAGAAAAATTTATATGAAAGTATTTATTTTATATAAAACCTAATACCTTCCTTGAAAATATTCACTACTCCAAGGCATTTAATTCATACATTAGTTCATTTAAAATGGGAGTGGGTAATTATTGGTGGGCACTAGTGCCTAAAATGCTGACACCACATTCACTACTAGATCAAAATTTATAAAAACACAAAATTTTCCATTATCACATTTCATTCTAAAATTTACAAACTATCACAATAGTAATGTCTCAATATTAAAATATTTTGAGTAATGAATCTACATTCCAAGAATAACCTTACCACCCTTGTAATATTTTAGTTAAATAGAATGTTTAAAACTAAATATCTAAGACCTTAGAAGAAATCATCAACTATAATATTTTATAGCTCCTAGAATCATTCTCAAGTTGAAATCATGATAAACACCTCACTATTTATTTAAAATTAATTGTATGTTTCTCCATTACAATTACCATCTAACTCTACTCAATAGACTATTTCAATCAAAACCATATAAACAATATAATATAATTTTTTAAAAATAACATTATTGATCTAGC
This sequence comes from Torreya grandis, assembly GCA_037957365.1. NCBI lineage: Eukaryota > Viridiplantae > Streptophyta > Pinopsida > Cupressales > Taxaceae > Torreya > Torreya grandis. The sequence goes on along the minus strand of JARHVA010008058.1, from coordinate 383,823 downwards.
AACCACATTAATAAAAAATGTCATAGAGAAAGCAAACTTGGTATTGAATGCAAAACTTAAAAATGTTTATTCAAATAAACAATAATAATTTCCACCCTACCAAGTAAAATACATTATGGATTGGCTCAAATATGAGAATTAAATTACCACTTATATTTTAAAAAAAAATTAATAAATAACTTCCACTTTATTCGAAATGGACAAGTCACATGTTACTAGTGTTAGGGCTTCTTCAATCTCCACAAGCAAAGACATAGATGGTTTTTGTAGACACTTAAATCTTTCCACCAATAAACTCCAACCATGGTTTTGACCAATTCTTACCCAAATGCACAATTTGGCCTAAAAACACTAAAATACATTAAATGAGTTGAAATTGATATATTCAAGTGTCGATTTTAGCTAGGGTATCACTAAATGTGATAATGTAATTTATGGGCTAGCTAACTTTGATCAGTTTATTTCAAGTCAAAATTCTAATTTCACACCTGGGTGATCTTAGATTTCTCTTTTCTATAAAATATCTTTCATGAGATATGTGCCCTTATTATTTTTTGTTTACAACATCCTAAATGGGATAATGGATCCAATTCATCTAACATCAACTTCCAATTCTAATCCAGTCAAATTTTGGACCATTAACAAGGCATTCTGAGCAATTTGAGTAATTTATACACGAAGTGCTTAATCATGCTTAAGAGATAATTAAACCAAATTAGATCCTAATTAATAATTCCATGGAAACTTGTTGAATACTTGTTTTTAGAGATGATTATTGAATATTTGCATCATAATATGACTTCATTCCTTGAGAAGGCATCCTTAGGCCATAAATGCCACAAACATCTGAATCAAGCCACCCCATGTCTCATCAAAGGTCTCCCATGCCTATTTAATGCCCCTATATCCAAAATATTGATGATCCTATTTATGAATTATAATTTTAAAATTGTATTAATACTTAGCCACACAACTCAATGTTGATATGGATGGTTTAGGTTCATTCTAGCCATTTACGAAGATCTATAAATAGGAGGCCTAAATTTTAAGCTTGATTTGTGAAAAGTTATAATGTATAATTGAATCCCAAGCCTCATGCAAATTAGTGTTATGATGCCAAAATATTGAGCTAAGCCAAGCCATACAAGGTGCCAAGGAGAGTTGGAGCTAACCAACCTTCCATTTATGCAAACATCATGAGCACAAACTGAGCAAGCCACTACAAAAAACATTTGAAGCATCCAAAGAAGGTGAAGGATTCTTGTTTTTACTTGATTTTTTTTTCTAATTTTCATTTGTTTTTGTTATCAAGCTCACCCTAGTAACTAGGCATGAAGATGTTAGTTTAGTGTTCTTTTTATTTGATTTATTTCACTAACATGATACTAATCTCCCCTTCATCATCAAATTCTTAGTTCACATAATGGCACACTCGGTGCGACCATTATCCACACATTTTTTTACAAAGTGTCTCCAATAAACCTACTAATCCTTTCCATGTAGGACCTTTGAATGGGAAGTTCACAAGATTGAAATTTTTAAGTTAAATTTCTATTTTTCTAACTATTTTCTCTCCTAGAACCTCAGTTTTTGCTCTCTAGAATGATATCACTATTATACAATTGTGATTCTGTGTAAACAAAATTGTTATTTGCTTAACTATGATTTTGTGAACTTGAGCTATGATTTTTTCATTCAAAAAATTGATATCATCCTTTGATATATTGATATTGTTGTTTTGGGTAGTGATATTGCTCTTTTTAGTAGTGATTTTGTTGTTTTGGATAGTGATTTCACTCAATAGAAATTTCATCCTAGAAATTAGTGATTTTGCATTTTTAGGTTATCTATCTGGTAAACAATGATTTGGCACATTAGTGATTTTGTTCATCCATACAATCATATCAGAGTTAAAATAATGATATTATATTGTCTGACTGGTTTAACCTGTAACTACAATTTTATTGTTTGTAATTATGATTTTGTAGGGAAAATAGTTGGATTGACTGTGTATAGTGTGATTGCCATAGAGTGTTGAGAATTTTAATCTTGTTGTTCAAAATCTTAAGTGCTTTAAATCAGGCCCTTATAATTATTTTTTTAGGCTAAGGAGTAGTTTGAAAGTTGGTTTACATGTTTTTGACTAACCAAACACACTCTTATTTGGGCTAAGAATGAACATGCTTAATCCCACACAATTTAATTTGGGCTTAAAATAAACCTAATCACACATTTATAATTTGGTGCAATAAACCAACATCAATTCAAATTATTTTCAAATTTATTTATTTTAGTGAAAATAGACATGCGTGTATTCTCTCCCATCCATCCCCTTTATGGAAATTTTGGGATCAAAAGTGAAATATTATCACAATTTAAGACTAGTCCATGGCCTAAAAGGAATGTCATCTAGAGCACTCCCCAAAAACTTGTCATAGTTTGGGTGATCTTTAAAATGACCCTAAAGTCTTTCTTTTTATATCATTTATTTTCATAAAACTTGGCTTACAATGGGGATTTCATCACCTCCTAAAAGTTCTTTATGGAAGCTTTGACCCAAGGTTTCATCTCCTAGCACTAACTTCAAAATTTCTCCCACTAGGATCAAAGGTTTGAGTTGTTAAGCCAACTTATAGTGTTGGAGTACACATAAGATGTATCTACATTTTGGAAATCACACTAAATTGAGTGAAAAATAGGATGTAGTGGTTGAAAAAAGGATTATAAATCTTTACAAAAATTGATGTGCCAAAGACACCTAATTACATGATTTTCTTTTACATCGTGACATGAAAGTCATTATGTAATTGATTCCCATAGACATTTGAAACTTTATAGATCTTAGACAAGTCTCCACTTTCCATGGAAGTGTTGTTGGTGCAAGGTGCAGCTCAAGGTCCATGTTATAGTACTATCATTTGAGAGAAGGGGGTTATAAAAACCCTACTATATAATGTGCACTTTACTTTTTGGATGAACACTAAAAACCTCTCAAATGATGTATATTGACAGATTCCAACAATACCAAGAAACCTTGTTGGTTTAGGACATAAAGTGATTAATTAGTTGGTTTTGTTTTAGTTTAAGGTCTTTTTTTGGGTCAAAACTTAGTGTTAACAAATGATACAAACCAAATACATGGTCCCAAATTTTGTTTGAATAAGAGGTGTTATGCTACCTACATAAATCTTTATTTTACATTGTTCAAAATTCATCATAAAAGCTTGGATTCATATCATCAACTTTAGCACAATTATGCGTCCAATTTCCAAGTCTAGACCTTTTTCCTAAGTTGTTTAAATTCTTTAATTGATAATTCATATTTGAAATTGGAACTTTCTAAGTTCTAAGGGTTGGTGTGTCAAATTGGGTTTGCCATTTGTCTATTTTCAAGTCTAGAACTTTTTCTTAAATTATTTAGAGTCCTTCATTGATAATTCACATTTGAAATTAGATATTTATAAGTTATAAGGGTTAGTGTGTCAAATTGGGTTTGCCATTTACACACTAATTTTTTTTGACCTGGCTTCAATTTCTCATTTGGATTAAAGGCCATTTTATAGACTCCTAAACATGCTTATCACCATTTCTAGACTTATGTCATTTTGTGATAAATGGTTGAAATTTAAGTATATAAACCAAGAATTTGGTATTACTAGGATATTAAATTTACCTTGAGAGCATTTGGGTTCAACACTTTCTACCTTAGAGATTTTTTCCAAACTTTGAGAGTGTGTGCACCATTTACAAAGGTTAGTGTTAAGCTACCAAATTTATGAGAAACAACCTTTACCTTAGAATATTTTTGAAAAAAACATTTTGTCATGTATTTTGAGTAGTTTAAAATTGTTATGCTATTCAAATAATTTCAAACAATATTTCATAGACCTTTTGTATAGGGTTCAAGTTTTTCATGTTTGTCAAGCCAAATCTAGGTATACATTTAGAGAGCATTTTTATCTAGCATGGTTTTATTTTTCACGTTTTTATAGCCTATTCATCACAAGAGTCTAGTTTTATGCCATTATTTACAATAAAATAAGCTGTCTCAAAGTGCCTTTTATTTCATATTTCATACCTAGTTGATCAATTTTGTATCCAAGGGTCAAATGCCTCATATTTTCTATAAGTGTTTCAAATATATTAGATTAAAAACTCATCTCTAATTTTAAAGTCTATATTTTGATGCCATTTGGCCAAGAGTCCTAATGCATGCCTTGTTTAAGACTAGCTTTTGATGCCACATTTGGCCAAAAGACCTAACAACTTTTGTTTTCCTATATTAGACTGATTTGAGACACTTCAACCTTAGAGTTTGTAAATTAATTTTTAGTCCATTTACTTGATCATCTTTGTGTAAAATTTGAGGCATTAGGTATTTAATGATATCTTGTTTTGTCACAATATTTGCATAAGCTTTTTGGATATACATATCCATTTATTTTCACAAAATCTAGACCAAGTTTGAACATCCTTTTTAGACAATACCCTTTTATAGTTTGTATAACTCTTTGACCATTAGGATAAAAAAATTTACTATGGATCCCAACATGTTTTCCTACACTCGTAGGGAAATCATGTACAATTTGAGGGTTCATAATGTGGTTACACAAGAATAAATGGTGAAAGACCCCTATACAGATAGTATTGCTTATGAGACAGATCCATATCTATCTTAAAAAACTCAAATAGGGTCACAAAGCCTAGAAAAATTAGCTCATTACTTAATAAATACACCATCATATTATAAACAAGATCAGGAACAAACTGAGAAATACCTAGCTATGATACCCACTATTGGAGAACCAATTCCTCAACAATATTACAATGTTGATGCACCTTCTATGTATGATCCTAATTTTTTTGAATGAAATATGTTGGAGAAAAAAGATGAGATTTTGGTTAGAGACATAGAAGTAAGAGCTATGTTTTTGGTAGACTTTCCTTGTGAAAATTTACCAAGCATAGTAAGAAGGCCACACAATATCATTCATAATCAATAGGCTTTTTGTAGTAATCCTTTGGATCTTGCTCGAATGGTATATCAGGACTCTTATATGCTTGATAAAGGAAAGGAACTCATGGAGGATCACTTAAATCAAATACAAATGGCATACCAAACTTATTTAAACTTGGCATGCAACTTTAATTAGATGACCATGGTTAATAAACCTCTTATTGAGTTAGTTCCTTTAACAAGAGTTTTGATAGAGTTAATAAAAAAAGAGAATCGAGGTGTAGACCCACTCATTTAAAGTGATTTAGGGGATAACTTGTTTTATATGCCAATCATTAAAGAAGTGTCTATTGTTTCTATGTAGAATAATGAGCAAAATATATAGGACAATGCACAAGTAATGTCCAATCCAAATCAAGTGGTACTAATGCATAAACAATTGGTCAATAACATGTGCCTTTAGTAAATAACATGAGCAGATATTTTAACTTAGGAATGAGGACTTCTACACCACAATGCCAATAAACTAATTCCAGTCCTCAACTAGCTACTTCTTCAAACAAATAACCAATGATATCAAGTAGCCAACAAATAACACAACAACAACAACAATAACAAAATGTCATGCCTTAACAGCAAAATGTAATGAATCCTACTCCTTAATAGGTGATAGGTATTATTACACAATGGTAGGCACAAATGAATATACCAATACAGTAGAGGCCAAATATATTTCCACCTTAACAAGGGGAAACTAATGTTCTACCTCATTAGGTAGTAACACACATACCTTCTTCCTCACATACCAACATGCCAGTTTAAAACCAAATGATGTTTAGTAAATAATATATTCATGTTGGTTAGCAATAGGTGCCAAAACCCCAACAAGTATCTACTTCCCAATAGGGATTTGTGCAACAAGGAAGTTCCATTATTTCTTAAGTACTTACAAGGCAACAATTTCCTTTTGTTCAAAATGTGTTGCTCATGTAGAGGTAGGATCTTGGTCCTCAAGTTTCCATTCAATATCAAGGTTCAAGTTATCAAAAATAGACCCCTCTTAAAATTTAATAAGCATAGTATAGTTATATCTCTCCATCCCAACCATAGAATCCTCTAAGTCAAACAGTAATTTCTAACCCAAACTAGAATATCACACAACCAAACATGAAATTTTAACAAGTACATCTTAATCCATGTATATATATTCCTATACCATTCCCTAATGAATCCAACATATACTAAATACCCCAATAGATATCTCCATCATACCCTAGTCAAAATACTCCACTTGTGACCGCTCAACCATTTACCTAGGCCAATGTTCCCCCTCAAACCAATGTTCCCTCTAGTTTCCTATCCCAAGAATTGTTAAAAATGAAGGATGCAATTATGGCCATCTAAGTGGGGAAACAAGTTAACAAGTTTAAGTTGGATAATGTGTGTTCCTATCCTTTCAATATGGAGTACTTACATATTTTATTTCCTCTAGGATATGAACCACCAAAGTTTGATAGATACAAGGGAAAGGTGACCCCAAAGCCCATTTAACCGAGTTCTTTATCGCATGTCAAATAGTGGCATATAGTGATATATACCCTTTGTTGATGTTTCCAATGAGCTTAGTTAGATAATCCTTGGAGAGGTTCTTGAAATTGTTAAAGAGTTTGTTAACTAATTTTGATGATCTTTCAGGTAACTTTGTGCATCAATTTTCCTATAATCTCAAGTATGAGATCTATTTGGTTGATTTGACATAAGCTAAAAAAAATTTGATGAGAGTTTTAAAATCTATCTATAGTGATTTAAAACAATTTTAATTTGATTCCCTCATAGTCTGCCAGATAAATAACTAGATGTTGTGTTCACTAAAAAATTGCATAGTGAGATAGTTTATCATCTAGAACTGTAGTGTGTACATAACTTCAAAGGGGTCATTGATAAGTGTTTTTTGATTGAGAAATCTCTTATTAATAAAGGAGTCATGAAGCTTAACTCAGCTAATCATAACTAAGGTACTAATAAGGGAAGTAGCTTAAACTAACATTCAATCTAAGAATAAGCATCACAACTAACATAGGCCAATAACCAAGATAGATCAAAGCGATTTAATTATAATAGGAAGGTTGTGATAAATGGATTAATTAAGTTAGGCCATGTTCAAATAATGTAAACATCATATACTCAACTTGATCCACCTTTTCATCTTACTCCTACCTTAAAACCTCTCCAACGAACACTGCAAGCACAATAACCAAGACTTGTACAACAAATACAATAGCTTTTTTCATTGCAAGTTCCTCCTCTAAGGAGAATGACACCTATGTGTCATGTCTTTAGTGACCTTGGTGAGCCTATTGAGTTTGTATTTTGTAAACTTGTCACTATTAATTTGATTAGTTAACATATACCAAAGCATTATATACAAGGCATTCCATATCCTAATTGGTACTATGAAAATGAATTCTATGAATATCATAGGTCAATGGGCACAATTTATGAAGATGTGTGCAAATCAAGAATTTTATCAAGAATATGTTGGAAAATGAGGAGATAACATTGGATAATATTACTTCCATCTCCAATCAAAATATTGGCATCTATCAAAACCCTTTTTAACAACATAACAAACAACAACAACAACAACAACAACGATAGCAAGAATAATGAAAACAACCAAGACTAGTAAAACAACAAAATCAAAAGTATGAAAATCAAAGGTTGAACTAGTAGAACCAATGAAATTAGTAGAATCAATAATGTCAAAACAATAAACACAACCAAGGTCAAAATAGGAGAAACTAATAAACCAACCGTGCAATTACATATAACTATAATAGGGTTGTAGGTCATACTATAGGGGTAGCATTAATACAATATCCATTAATCATAGACTAAACACCAATTAATTTAGACCATTTATAAATAATACCACTCAACCAAATTACATGGATAATCCTTCTTTGACCTATGACTACACATAGGTAAACCAACAAATAGGGTTTTCTACTTTCAGACCTTATACTGGTAACTCATATTTTCCCTATGACCACATACAAGTACACTGATAACTGAGACTTATTCTATCTAGTCCCACACCATTCCTATAATTTGTTAGAAATCACGGTATAACATCTAATATCAATCATATAATCACAAATTGAAGGTCCCAAATTACCATTCTAAGGCCATATCTATCTACCACTTCACCCATTATCTAACCAATTGTTCAACCTTGGAACAAACCATTTACTATTGACCAAGACAAGAGGTTTTATATTGTATAACAATTACAAAATACACTAGCAAAAATTTCTATTTTAGATTTTTTGCAAACATTGATAATCCATAAGAACATTTTGAATGAGTTCTTAACCCAATCCACCATTCCCATTGACATATCTCCATATAAATTTAAAGCTTTGGTTGGACACCTAGATCTGGCCTAACAAGTCAAGTTCAACCAAAGTGATATGTATTCCCTTGGCTTGCTCCAAATTTAATCCATTGTATGTATAAGTTTATATAAAGTGGCATAAAGTGAAACATGTCCTTATAGATAATGGATTAGGCCTCAACATAGTGTCTATAAAACTCATCAAATTTATTTGGTACGCAATCATAGATCTCTAGTCAAAAATGATAACTATTAAAGCCTATAATAATTAGGAGAGAATCACAAGGCACCATTAACTTGTTAGTTATCATTGGATCTTTGACCCATGATATACTTTGTCAGGTGTTTGATCTTGAGTTGTCATATAATATGATTTTAGGTAGGCCTTGGTTACATGAGATTCATAAAATCCCATCATCGCTACACCAATGTATCAAGTTCTCCCACTCAGGGATAAACATGAATATTCTAAGAGATTTGCACCCATATGAACACTCAAACATCTCAAGGCTAAGTTCCAAAGCTATAATTACCAATATGACATGAATCCAAGTTCTAAGTAGGATAAAGGAAAGGTGATACTTATTGATCCTCTAAAGGATAAATGCATAGATCCTAATACCTTGGATTCCTTTTCTCACATGCCACCACCTAAAGTTTCCAATCATTCAACATTTTAGATAATGGCCTAGGGGAATATGTCACCCATGATACCTTCCATATTACCAGTCTTCCTTAGAATCCAAAGACCTTTAGAAGACCTAAAGTTAGCCCGCATATGCATGTGCAATAAAAGAACAAATATAAGGGACCTATCATATTTGTATTAGCATCTAGCCTAGAACTAGACCCTCTTGAAGGAGATGAATCATGGTTATACAATGACAAATTGGTTGATTGTTATAAGAGAACCAAGTATCCTATTCCTTATAGGATCATGGAACATCAAGACTATGAAAGAAAGGGCCTCAAATAGAATCAAAAAGGAACCATTGAGCCAATTTCCATGAATAAGTACAAAAGACCTTATGGACTTAGATTTAAACCACCTAGGGGTAACCCCACAAATCTTATTCAAGTTCCATCACTGATAACTAGTGATGATGATGTTGATAATGAAGTAGAGTCTGATCAAAGCCTTATCCTTGATATCCTAGTTAAGACTAACATGTTTAATAATAATGCCATTTATACCCTTACCCTAGTCATTTATCACAACCCATTTCCATTATATTATTCCCAACTAATAGATTAGGACCAATAAGAATCTAGTCTACCAAATGACGAGTTTCAAAATGATGAGGCATTTTATGACTTTTTAGGCCTTAGAGACAATGTTCCATTGGGAGATCATAAATCAAGATTCTTAATTACATTATATCTTGAAGCCTATTTTAGAGAGTAGGTGAGCACCCTTATCCAAAAACAAATAAGTAAAAATTTGACATCCCAAAGTGAAAACCTATTTGAGGCACTTTATAACTAGGGAAAAAGTAAATATAAAATCTATTCTAGTGGTGAAAACTTGTTTTAGGTGTCATTAGATGGGGGTGTTCATTCTTCTTCAAATTTAGACTAGGAGCCCACCAATCATGAACTTGCCTATGGATCTAAGTTCAATTTTAAACAAAAAAAGTATTTAATTGAATTATTCAAGAATTTACAACTATTTTATCACATGGCTAGATCTCCCATTGGGGGACTTAGATTCATCATGTTTAGGAGAAGTTGAAGAGCAAGTCCTAATAGAGGACCCTCATATAACCAGATAGTTCAAGTCTTTACCTACTATCCTAGGAGATGGTTCAACCCTTGTAGTCAAAGATATAATGGAGGTAAACATTAGGACTCCATTAGACCCAAAATGGATAAAATTAGGTGCATCCCTTATTGAGGAAGAACATGAAGTCTTTACAGATATTGAGAGAATTTGTAGATATCTTTGCATGGGCTTATTTTGACATGCCAGGTTAGAACCCCACCTTGGTTTTACATCACCTTGTGGTAAATATTGATGCCAAACTAGTTAAGCAAAATCTATGAAAGATGCATCCTTGCATTATTGTATTAATATATAAAGAGTTGGAAAAACTCTTAGAAGTAGGATGTATTCGATCTATTGACTACTTAGAATGGATATCTAATGTTGTACCTATTAGAAAAAAGCTTAAAGGAATAAAAATGTATACTAATTTTTGAGACATATACAAAGCTTGCCCAAATGATGAATTTAAATTTCCTAATATTGACATGATCATTTACTCCAAAGTATGTTATGAAATGCTTTCACTCATGGATGGATTTTCAGGATACAACTAGATCAGAATAACACTAGAAGACCAACATAAAACAACATTCACCACACCATGGGGAACATTCTATTATCAATTAATGTCATTTGGTATTAAGAATTCCATAACTATATATCAAAAGGACCTGACCATCATAGTATATGATATGATGCATGATATTGTTAAAGATTATGTCCATGAAATATTAGGCAAATATAATACCAGGGACGAACATCTAGCAGTGCTATGTAGGATATTTGAAAGACTATGGGAGTACAAAGTTAGAATCAATCCAAAGAAATGTGTGTTTAGAGTAACATTAGGAAATTTAATTGGCTTCATTTTTTCTCATAGGGACATTGAATTCAATCCAATTAAGGTCCAATATATAACAAACATGCCACTGCCAACCAATTTGAAGCAACTTCATAGTTTGTAGGGAAAGATCTAGTCAATCCAACACTTCATATCTCAATTATAAAACTAGTGCCATCTATTTACACATCTTATAAAGAAGGGAGTTTCATTTTAATGGTCTAATCAATTCCAAATATCTTTTTAGTAGTTAAAATATTACCTAAAAAATATTCCTATTTTGTTACCCCCTATGGTAGGAAAACCATTTTTGTTGTATCTATCAACTATCGACAATGCCCTAGGGGCACTTTCGACTCAACATGATGACAAAAAAATATAGAATGTAGTATAATATTTAAGATTCACCATGGTAACATATGAAACAACTATACATCTCATGAAAAATCCTATCTAGCCATCATCTTCATAGCTCAAAAATTGTGACACTACATGTTGAACAATAAGACCATGGTCATTTCAAAAGTATATTCACTCAAGTATCTACTATCTAAAATAACTTTACAAGGTATAATGTCCAAGTGGATCATGATTCTTAGTTAATTTGATATATATTATTCTAATTATAAGGTAATTAAAGGATAGGTCCTTGCAGATCAACTTGCTAAAGCACCCCTTATAGATAGGGCACCACTCATATTCCAATTTATTGATGAATCCATAATGACCATTATTGATACACCTTTTGAGGAGTATAAATGGAATATATATTTTGATATATTGTTTGCTATACATGGATCAAGGGTAGGCTTCTTATTTATTACACCATACACAGATCTAATCCTTAAATCATTTTGAATCAATTTTCTTTGTACCAAAAACATGGCCAAATATGAAGCACTTGTTATAGGGATTCAACAGGAAATATAATGGAACATATCTCATCTCAAGGTTTATGGTGATTATAGATTAATCATAAATCAAGTCATAGACCATTTTCAGACTAAAGATGACAAGCTGGTTCCATATAAGGCCATGGTTGATAGTCTCAAATAACAGATTGTAGATATATAGTTTGAACATATACCTAGGGCTAGTAATATAGCTATTGATGCCATGGCTACTATCAAATCTCTAATTAAAAAATGGATAAGGATAGTGAGTATTAGTTCATCGTCAATAATTTATTCACACCAACTCATAAACCTTCAACCATTGTAATGATTTGTGATATTATTGGTCTTAATTCTATCTGGTATTCCAACCTTTATAACTATCTTCATGACCAAGTTCTACCACCTAACTTATCCTAAAATCAAACCAAATCCTTCATTCACTAAACCACTCACTATACCTTATTAGGATCCACCCTCTACCATCATATTTTTGATAGAACTTTACTTAATTATTTAACTTTGGCAAAATATACACTAGCGTTATGGGAAGTACACAAAGGAGTATGTGGATCCCACTCTAGTAGGGTAGTCCTGTTCAAAAAGATTTTGCATGCTAGTTATTATTGGCCCATGATGGATGAAAATTTAGCTAAATGTGTAAATAAATGTGATAAATGTCAATGGCATGCCAATCTAATTCATGCCCCAACAAAGACTCTGAAGCCAATGTTGACACCATGGCCATTTTTTATGTGGGGCCTTGACCTCATTGGTAAAATCAATCATACATCTTTAGAAAACCATAAACATATCCTTACCACCATTTAATATTTCACTAAGTGGGTCAAATCTATACCCCTCACTTATGTGATTGTAAAGTAAATTTCCAAGTTCATTTTCAACCATCTCATCTACCACTACAGTATCCCTTCTAACATTATATCTGATAATGGAGGATCATTCAAAAATAAAGATGTTGACTAGCTATATGTTGAATATAACATCATACAACATTTTTATATGGCATATTACCCTCAAATTAATGGTCAAGCTAAGTCATCCAATAAAACAATTGTCAATATTCTCAAAAATATTGTCAATGGTACCGATTGTGATTGGCACCTTTAGATATTTTGGGCTCTTTTGTCATACCATACCAATCACCATACCCCCATAAGATCCACTCCATATTAACTTGTTTATGGTATAAAATCCATCCTTCCCATTGAGGTTGAGTTACCTTCACTATGCATCTCTTTCAAGCATGCCCTAGATGATCATGACTATGAATTAGCTCACCTGTAAGAGCTAGACCTGCTTGACAAAAAATGCATAACTGCACTCAACAATCTTAAAGCATATCAAAACTAACTCAAAGGCCACTAAAATCAACACACCAAACATATAAAATTTGATCTTGGTGATCTTGTTCTTAAAGAGAGCCAAAAGAATACCATGGTCAAGAAAAAACATAAGGGTAAATTCAAACCAAATTCGATAGGATCTTTCATCATTACGAAATATTATGGATCAGGAGCATCTAGGCTCACCACACCCGATGGAGAATAACTTCTTGAGATGATGATTTTATTCACCTCAAGTGATACTATGCTTGAGTGCTATGGTGTATTATCTATAAGGATATTTTTTGTTCTGCCACTTTATCACTTTTCTTCTTAGTATGACTACCATTCTTATCAGTCCTCTTAGCCTATTACTTATCCATTTACCATTCCATTCCATCAACCCAACATATTTATCATCCTATTTTACATAGATCATTTGACCTTATCATTTCCATCACTTACACATATTCAACATTAGTAAATCTAATCAATTTTAGTAGTTATTTTGAGTATTCCAAACAAAAGCAGTATTTTGGAGCAATATAATAGAAGTTAAGGTAGCTGCATCCTTTGTTTGATTATTCCTTTATTATCACTAGTCTTGCTACTAGTTATAACCATCTATGGGTAAATTAATACAATCAATCTATTATTTTGTGTCCTAGTTATAACCTCTTGTGGGAAAACTAGTGGTAACACTTTTTTATTATGCCTTGACCATACCAACTTGATATTTCCTATGTCATGCTATGATTTTATACTAACTATGCCTATTTTTTTTGAATTGGTTGTTAGACTAGTTAAGTTCCTCCGCTGAAGGATGGAACTATAATAGTTGAAGGTCCTAATTTATGAATATGTAGGCAATGCTTGATATTCATTAAGGTTAGCTTAGTCACCTTTTCTACACCATGCATTCACCATTTTGTGAGCAACATAAGGCATGCTCTCACTATTTTTTGAGCATCCTAATCCATGCTCTCACCATTTTGTGAGCATCTTAAGCAATGCTCTTACTTTTTTGCAAGCTTGAACCATTTAAGTTTCTCATCATTCTTGATCGAGTTGAGATACTCCAAAATTCAAAAAACTCTTATAAAACTATTAGAAAAGACCAAAAACATTGACCCCTTCTTTACCTTAAGGATTCTAGGAACCCTTTCTAAGTCACAATAAAATCACTTGTTCTTTAGTTTCTCAATCTTTTTTGGCCTTTTTTCCCATGCACTTGCTATTTTTCAATACCATTCTTATTCTTCTATTATATCCATTATGTTTTTTTCATTAGTTATCATTTTATTTTTATTTCCTATGATAACTAAATTTGACCTAAATTTTTTTTAGATATTACATCTATGGACCTATGTAGGTAGCATCCAGTTACCTAGTTCATATGGATATATCTCATTGACCCATTTCCTTTTATTTTATTCCCCCATTCTGTTAGTTTGTTTAGTTGTGGCCTATTTTCTAGGGGAAATGTTTGTATGGATTAAATTACATTATTTGTCTCTTTGTTGTGCTATTTATGTGCCTATTTGTTTTCTTTTAGTATTATTGCATTGATTTAATATGTGTGCATTCATTGGGTGATCCCTTGCCTGTAATTACACTTGAATGTATCCATCTTCATACTTCTACATTAGAATCATGGTTTCTATTATTGGATCATTATTTTATATTGAGTATTGGATTATAAGAGTCAGTCCTTATACATATTATGGTTAAGTCTTCATGATGTTCTACCATGATGCCTACTAACACATGCTACAAAAAACCTTAGCTTTAGGAAATCTATTCAACAATGGCATTATCAACATCTCTTCAACACTGGCATCTTGATTCAACCCCAATCATATCCTAAAAAAAGTAATTACACAACAAAATAATTTTAACCTTTGTTTAGTTTGGATGAGCATCTCCATACTAGTAGGTTATTATAATTCATCATTACACTCTATGTTATGTTACGATCATCATTTTTTAATTGATCAGATTTTCCATACATGGTGTCCAATGATTATAACCAACTATGGGAAAATCATTGCACACCATCCCACCTTCATTTCTCAATGATTATAATATCATTTGGGCTAATCATTATGCTATCACCACTTTACCTTTTCTACCCATACAAGGGCATGTTGTTATCTCTTTTATCTATCCTAAGTAGGGTAGCTCCATCTTCTCAATGATTATAACTACCTTTGGGCAAATCATTGTGTTTTCATATCACATTACCACTATTAGGGTACAATGCTTATAATCACCTTTTGATAAATGATCGTCCACCATCCCACTTGCATTCTTAGTGATTTTTAATACCTTTTCAATATCATTATGTTTTTACCCCATCATCTTCCTTTCTTTGGTCCCCTCATTTTGTTTCTTTTCAAGGGACTACTTATCAAACTTTCCTTGTGCCAAACATTTTCTTGAGTGGGCATGATACAATTAGTTCATCATCATTACAGTTATAGGCATATATGACCTTTTCATTCTTGTAGAAGATGTTAATGTTCCTATAACTTGTAAATCCTTACCAAATAGGGGCAAACTATAGACACCTAAATATGGCCAGCAATAACCTCCAACCAAGATTTTGACTAATTCTTACCCAAATGCATAATTTAGCCTAAAAACACTAGAACACATTAAATGAGTTGAAATTGATATATTCAAGTGCTTATTTTTTCCATGGTATCACTAAATGTGATAATGCAATTTATAGGCCAACTAACTTTGATCGGTTCATTTCGAGTCAAAATGCCAATTTTGCACTTGGGTGCTCTGGATTACTCTTTCCTATCAAATCTCTTACACACAAAATGTGCCTTTGTTATTTTGTATTGAAAACATCATAAATGAGATAACAGATCCAATGCATTTTACATCCACTTCTAATTCTAATCCAATCAAATTTTAGACTAATAATAAGGCATTCTGAGTAATTTGTGCACAAAGTGCTTAATCATGCTTAAGAGCTAATTAAACCAAATTATATCCTAATTAAGAATTCCATGTAAAATTTTTGAATAATTGTTTTTATAAATTATTATTGAATATTTGCATCATTAGGTGACCTCATTCCTTGGGAAGGAATCCCTAAGATATAAATGGCACAAATATCTGAATCAAACCACCCCATGCCTCATCAAAGCTCTCCCATGCCTAGTTAATGCCCCTCTATCCAAAATATTGATGAGACTATTTTATAAATTTTAATTGTAAAATTGTATTAATTCTTATCCACACATCTTAATCTGGAGATGGATGGTTTAGGTTGATTTTAGCCATTTGAAAAAATCTATAAATAGGAGGCCTTACTAGATGAATGTTAAGCTTGATTTGTGCAAAGTTATAATGCTGAATTAATTCCCAAGCCTCATGAAAATTAGTGTTATGATGATAAAATATTGAGCCAAACCAAGCCAAGAAAGGTTCCAAGGAGAGATGGAGGTAACCTACCTTCCATTGATGCTAAATTCATGAGCACAAACTAAGCAAGCCACTCTAACAAGCATTTGGATCATCTAAGGTGAAGGATTCTTGTTTTTCCTTACTTTTTAGTTGTGATTTTCATTTTTTTTTGTTATCAAGATCACCCTAGTAACTAGTCATGAAGGTTTTATTTGAATTTGTTTTTTATTTTATTTATTCCACCAACACGATACTAATCTCCCTTTTTTTTAATCAAATTCTTAGTTCATAGTTTGAATTGTATTGATCATTTTTGTTTTTAGGTAGCTCATAATAGATAAACATGTCTATGAGGGATGTTGGGGTTTGTGGGTCCATTTTAGATGGGTTGGTTTTTTTTTTTGTGAGAGGTTTATACTTTAGGAGTGTTGAGTGCTAGTTATCTGCTCCTTCCTATAATTTATAATTCCATAATAATCCCATAGTGTGAGCATTGAAGGATTTTAAGAAAAGTAAAGATAGATCCTTAATAAATTTTGAGGAGGCTATGGAAGAGGTGTTGGAAATTGAGGAATGGTATGTGGAGAGGGGTTTATTATGTAAATTTGATAAGTTTTGTATAACACTCCCAATTCTCTATTAATGGTTATCTGATTCATTGTGGGATATTATGAAGGGAAGTTTAAAACTTTATCCTTATTCCAAGGTATTGTTAATAGTATATTTTGATAATTTAGATAATAAAAAATATATTTTATAGGTCAAATCTTAGATCTATGAACATCACCTTCTCTTACTAAAAATCTAGTCGCCAGATTTTATTATTTTGACTAAAAATCTCTCTCAGACAAATCTAGGTGAAGCTACCGTATCTTCCTCTCCAATTTTGGTCTAATTCTGGGTTGTCTACTGTTGGGGGGGATTTGGGTGAATTTATATAAATTTATGCTTCTTCCTTGAATTTATCCATGACAACCTTTTCTATGGGTATAATTTTTTTAGGTATTTCTTAGCTTAATCCTAAAATGATATAATTGAAAGTTAAAGGCTGGTGTTGGTCTCAAATCCTTGATTATGAAGGGCATCCCTTTAGGTGTCATAAATATTTCAAAATTTGTCATATATTTGAATCATTTAAAATTTATAAGTTCAAAGTGGATTCTTTGTGGTCAAAAGAGGTAAGTGATGAGTTTCTTACAATTTTTATGGTTAATGACCCTATTTTGCCTCCTAGCATTGTTTCAAAAGCTCCTCTTAAAAAAGTTTCAAGGGTGTTTTCACCTCAATTTTATGAGGTTATTTGTTTAGTTGAGAATATTTTAGTGTATTTAAATATTAAGATCAAGTCTTATAAAGACTCATCTTTGGAAAAGTGTTATTCAAGTTTGGAATTAGGCACATTGGAAAAACAAAAAGAATGAACAAAATAAGAAGTAATAAAAAAGGGCATTTTATTACTATCCCCCCATCCAATATTTTTCACTCTAATAATAGATAAAATTTGTGTAAGACTTAGTTTTTTTATAATTTTATGCATAATGTTGGGTTTTTTTCCATCTTTAGTGGTATTTTGCCTATGTTTGACCTGGGTTTAATCCTATGGTTGCTAGTTATTAATTTTTGTAGATTATGGTTGTATGGATTTTCTATTTTAATTTTTTCATATGACTTATATGTTTTTACCATTAAGCAAGGAATAATTTTTTATTTGATTTTTTACGTTATTAGGTAGGGATCCTGTAAACCCTGATATCAACAAAAAAAATTAAAAGGTATGGGTCAAATATTTTTAAATGGAATTTGTGACTATATAGGCCCAATTTTAAAGTGAAATATTCATAAATAAATAATATTTCAAAAAAATTAAAATTACAAGTACGTATATTTATTTCTTAAATCACTAAAATTGAACCCTTTTCAATAAATATATGTAATGTGCATGCATTTTTTTGGTAACATGGCATGAATAAATATATAATGATATAAATAAATATAATTAATAAATATATTTAAATATAGGTTGTAAAGGATTTTTTTAGATCCAACATACAACATCTAGGAGTCAAGTTTTGCCTTAACATCCAAACCCAATAACTTCTACATGACCAACTTATAATTGAAAATTTTCTTTATGAGTTATAACTATAGAAAAATATACTTACATAAATAATTCTTAATTTTTTATCTCACTTTATCTTTATGAGATTAATACTCACATAATATAGCATGACAAGCTATATATATCATACATCAAGATCAAAATAGAACTTGTTCAAATTGACAATAATAAAAAAAGAATAGAAAAGGAAATAATAACCAAACTTTTAAAATGAAATAGATGATTAATATAAATGTTCAAGATGATGTCCATTGAGTATATCTCACAATTATTTTTAGTCTAATTACTTGAAATTCAAAATATTTTTCATAACTACAACAATAATTTAATAGGTACCCAACCATAATGAGTAAAATTTGTGATATTTATTAGGGTCTTCTAAAAATTTAATTAAAAACAAAATCATATCTCCAACTTTAAATGTTTTACTATAAATATTATTTTCAAAGAAAACACTTTAATTTTGATTAGACTTTTAAATATTTTGGATAGCAGTGGATTTGGTTTCATATGAATATATTAAATCACCCAATCTTTATTGTAAATTATTTGTTTAATATGATTCATACTATATAATTTTATTGGAAAATGAAATATGTAGTCCAAGTGACATGGTAGCCTCAAAAAAATATGAAAACATGAATGGGGAATATTAGTTCCACCATTGAGGTCAAACCAAAGGGCATATAAAATATTGATGTGTCAATTCCTTTTTTTTCATACATAATTTTATTCATAGTGTCAATTAGATTTTTATTAATGAACTTAGATTAACCATTACCCTATAAATAATACTTTGGATATTTTATGGATAAAATTCTAATAATAACTCAATAAATCTAAATATTTACTTCAAATGAATTTATGGCCATTATCTAAAATAAACTTTAAATGCACACCAAAAGGAAAAAAATGTTGATTTTTGAAAAATTTGGTTATTGTAGACATTATCTAACTCCAAGAGTAATGGTTTGAGGCTAATTAGTGAATGAATTAGTAGCTATTAAAAAATATTTTTGACCATAAAAAAGGTGGGCTGGTGAATTTATGAAAGGAAATCAATACCTCACTTTGTAATAGGTTTATCTTAGATCATAAGGTTTAAGGTCATGGTAGGAAATTAATTTCTACTTAAAAATAATTGGAAAAGTACATGACCTGACTAAATGATAAGCATCTTTGAATAATGTAGATCAATAGTACCCATCACAAATAATTTTTTAGGAAATTAATTTTTACAATGTAATATGCACCAAAAACACCATCCTTGTACTTTATAAGGTCATGTTTAGTTTGATCATGACTTTAACATCTAAGTAATACACCATCTATATTCCTAATTAATAAGAAATTTTCAATCAAAACAAATCTAAAAGTTTGTAGTCTCAAATTTCTTATTTCCTTCTTATTCAAGTAATAAGGATAGGCTTAATTATTAAAAATTAAAAATAAAAATAGATAGACAATTAGATGTAGATGAGTTGGTTAAGTGGGTTGGTTGTACCCAACCCCACCCATGTTCAAATCTCATAGGGTGTTTATAGGTTGTATGTGGCCAGTTGAATTAACTTAGTGGTTTCAGTGGTTGGTGGTGGTTATTTGTATTGGTTTAATAATTCTTATGAATTGCCCCCCCCCCCCCTTAATTTTCCCCCAGATATGGTTTGTAGCTCTGATCAAAATAAATTTAGGTAGGGGTTTTGTCAACCTATATATCTATAAAATAAATATATTTTGGTATTATAAACATGGGAATATCAATATTAACTACTTCACATTACATGAATTTTTCATATGCATATGGATCTTACACACTCTTTTCTCATATCTAAATACTTTTCATGGGTCTGACCTTCTTGATTTTTTATTAGTCACCTATAAGAATTACCTAATCTATACATGAAATGTTAATTATCATATAAATATTATCTCCATTTCATCAGATCAATAATAATGTATTTAAAAAAAATTCCATCAAACTTAGATACTTGAATAGTTGTATAAGTATCCAACTCTAAAAAACACATCATCACAAAAATCAATAGTCATTTTCTAAATTAAAATGATCTTATGGGTTGGATCATATGTTTTGTATGTAATTAGAATAAAATATTACCTAAAGAGTCCCATATAAATTCATAGTAGTTATAAGCCTATTTCATCATATATCACTCATCAAAGATTAATCTATACATTTTTTGACTTTTAAAGGGGTAGCCCTAAACATCCCAATTCAGTAATCAGTCATAAGGAACATACCCTTCACAAATATGAAGCATGTAATCCAAGACAAGTATGCCATTTTTAAATTTATAAATTTTATATTACAAGTTACATTTAGTAAATGATCACTATTGCATGCACGCGTGCACACACACACACACACACACACACACACACACACACACACACACACACACACACACCTAATGGAGAGAATTACATGTGGTTTGAATTCCCTCTTTAGAGTAATGGATATGTAAGCATCACTCAACTAATCATTAGTTTTTGGTTGAGGTAAAATAAACCCACCTTATTTACATTTTTCAAGCCTAAACCTAGTGTATAAATTAGGCCTAAGGTTTCAAAGAGTATGAGGCACATTTTATATATACTACATGCACAACTAGCCCCTGATATCACACGTAAAGGTGGATTAATTAAAATCAATGATCTATGCCAAAACTAAGAGGCACAATCTACCTAAATTAATATAGTATAATATATATGTTATTATCTAACATAGGTGTTCATATTCTAATAAATTTGTCTGAGTAATTTTAGATGCCTAGTTCTTGATCTAAGTGACTTATAGTTTATTTCAATCCTCTTGCCACCTATGTTCAAACTTAAACCTATATAAAATATTAATAAACTAAGTATATTTATCCCTTAGGTCATTTATATTTATAATAAGTGAAAATTTTAAAATCACACTTTTCCTTTTACATTTACATTTTTGTATTATTATTAAACTTCATATACTTTGATTAGTAAAAATTATTTATCTTAGATAACTAAATCAAAAATAAGGTAAATCATAGTGATAAACACACTTTTTTATATCAAGGAGAATTTCTCATTGCAAAGGGATCCTAATCCTACCTTTCAAATTGATAATCCTTTAAGATCAAAAAAGTATAATGTAAAAAATGAAAATCTTAGACTTGGTGTAACTTGGAATGTCCCCCCTCATGGGTGGATCAAAGGGAACTTTGATGGAGCTGCTAAAGGGAACCCGGGGAATGCAGGATGTAGAGGAGTCTTGAGAAACCATATGGGAAATGTAATCAAGGCTATTGCAATTCCCATTGGTAAGTTGAACTGCCATATTGTTGAAGCTTGTGCTGCCCTCCAAACCATTAAGCTAGTTGTTGAATCGGGATATTCTAAATTATGGTTGGAAGGGGACTCCTTGAATATCATAAATATTTTAAATAATAAAAATTCTATCTCATGGTCAATAGAGGCTATGGTGATGGAAATGAAAACATTAATTAAAAAAATTGATAAAGTCACTATTACCCATACTTACCGTGAAGCAAACGGAGTTGCTGATTAGATAGCAAATTATGCAGTTCGAGCAGGACACAAGGTGAGTTGGCAAGAGACATTAAATAAGAATGTGGATCTTAGAGCACTCATTCATCATGATGCAATTCATGCTAAGGAGGGAGAGATCAGATTAGTATAAAAAACTAATGATTTGGGGGAGTGGATCCATTGAGGAAGATTTACACTCATTAAATAGAAATGTTCTAGAGTTCATGAGGAGGATTCAAAACATGCCAAAATATAGGCGAGTTCTGTTCCAAATTGGTAATAGTCAGGTTCATTGTTTAGCTGACAGGGTTCAGGCGTTAAAGGAGATTCGTATGGCTCGTAAAAATAAAGGAGAACCAAGGAAGTAGGAACCCAAATATTGCAAAGAGTGGAAATAAAAAGAAGATTTCTGGAAGATCCTTCAGAGAGGAAAGGTTATGAGCTACATGGAACGGCTTCATGGCTCAAAACCCCACATTACAATGGCTTTTTTCAAAAACTGGATTGATGATAGAGTTACCTTGCATGGCAATACGGTGAATCTCACTGAGGAATTCATAGCGAAGGTGATGGGGCTTCCAATGGAGGGAATAAAATTTTCAAAGCAGACCAGCATTTCTAATGAGGCTTTTTTCAAATTCCCTAAAACGGATGCTGAGGAGTAGCAGCTAGAAAAAAGTGGAGATTTTTTTGAATTAGAGCAGATTAAGGGCATCTGGAGGGACGTCCTATGCTGCATCCGTGAGTACTTCATACTTGATGGAAGAAGCAAAAGAGTCCACAAATTTCACTTTGTATTTCTCAATCACTTCAGACACAAAGTAAGAATCTCCTTTCCTTTTTATTTGCATTTTTCCTTGCTCCAAAGTCTGTTCGCTCATAGGAAAAATGAATCTCATCCCATCCTGCATGAGGGGTTAATTCTTATAATTGAAGGGCATTGCAAGAATAAGGCCATTGTAAAGAATCCTTAATTGGGAAAATACAAGGACCTACGGAGTAACAAGAAAGAAATAGTAGAAAGGAATGAAAAAGCTAAATTCAAACTCCCAAGCTTCAATAACTAGACTACTGATGAGGAAACAGAGTGGGAAAGTTTTGTAAACACTGGAGAGGAGAGTCTGGAGGAAGAGGGAGGAATATAATGTGGGAATTCAAGTTCCAGTGAGGAAGAAGAAGTGCAAGATAAGAATGAGAAAGAAGCAGTCACTATAGAGGAAAAATCTAAAAAAACAACCATGAGTCTGAGGAAAATCAGCAAGTGTTTAAGGAAATTGATAAAGATCTAGATGATCCTGCGGTGGACCCTGATCCAATTAATGAAAAGGAAAATCTAGTTCAGGTCACTAACCAAATATTTGAAATGGGAGCTCAAGTAAAGGAAGTAATCAAAATGTAAGCCCTGATAAAACAAAGGAACAGAAATGAATGAAAACAAAGGTCTATATTGAAGAAGTTGGAAGCAGTCCTAAAAAGAACACAGAAGATTGGAGTGACAAAAGGTAGAATGACGAAAGGTACCCACCTACTAGATTGGCCAATTGCAAAGTTGATGCTAATCTTCAATTCAATTTATGGACGTATAAGGAGATAATGGAAATCAATAGGAAAATGGAAATAATGGAGGGTAAACAAGAGATAGTTTGGAACAAAATCAATAACATGGAAAAGCAGATGAGGGATATTCTCATAAAACTCAAAGATTATGTGAACAACCTAAGGTAACTCATAAAGGAAAGCAAAACAAAGATGGAGGAGGTAACCTCTAGCATTTGTGTTGCTGCTGTAAACATTGGAAAAAGAGAAAATGAGGAAATCAAAACTTTGGAGGGGCCTAGCAAGAGAACTAGACAAAGCTCAAGAAATAAAGCAATGCAAGAGGGATCTATGCAGGCGACTACTACCATCCACGACACTATTGTGAAAGGTAAGGAAGTAGTGAAGATGATATTGGAACTAGAAGAATAGTTCCTGGTTCTTTTATTTGGTTCTGCTAGTTGGTTGTGATTTCTGGTCTTGGTACCTGGTTTTTTAAACTCTTTTTACTGTGGAGTTTCTAGGTCTCTATAAAACCTGGGGTCTATCTTTGGTTTTTCGTTTGTTAGCTTCAGGTCTTTGTAACTTGGTTTTGTTACTTCGGCGAAGTAGGTTTTAGGCTTGCCTGTGGATGTTACTATTTTATCTTTCTCCTTTTGTTTAGGGTTTTGGGGTCCCTTCAAAACCTGTTTTTACCTTAATCTAAAACACACTTTTTTATAGAGGATAACATAACCCTAGGTTTCCCTTATGGTTTATTATTTGTGTATTTTTTTTATACATGATTCTAATTTTCCCTCTTTCATAAATTACACATGGATATAATGGATATATATGGTTTATATTTCTAACTTGAGCTATGATTATAATGATTACATATTTTCATAAAATATGTAATATAATTTTTTAGTTTGATTGAGTTAAATCTAGGTTTTAGAGGGACTTGTAACTACCAAAGTAAATTAAAATAGAATAAATAGGCCAATAATAGGGCTAAGGAGACAAAATATAAATATCTATAGAAACAAACCTATAATAAGGGACATGAAACCAAAACCAAGGAGAAGCTAGAAAATAAAACCTGAAGGGTGATCCTCCTTCATCATGTCTTCACAGAGGGTAGTACACACTAATAGGTCCACCCAAGAGATAGGTCTTCCACCATTAGGGTCATTAGCATGACCATCAAATGGTAGAGTAATAGCTAGAGGCTTTATCTTTCCTTTAATATTTGAAACCTAGTTGAGCTCAGTGAGAAGTAAAAAGTAGATCATTTTAATCCTTGACATAGGGGAGACAAGGTCCCCAAATAGAGTCATAGATTTTTTATAAAGTACCACCTTAAGGGTTTGAGTTATTATAGCTAAATATTCTAAGTTTGAAATAGGTGAAACCTAGAACAGATCCCATAAAAACTACCTAGCTACTAAAAAGGGTGATAACAAGTTACCTTAAATAGTGATTAAAAGAGTGAAACTATACAGTCATCAAAGACCATGTAGGTGATATCATCCATGGAATGGCACAATTTCCATTTCACCTTATAGAGATGGTGAGCTATAAGGAGTGGAAGGCTCAAAAAAATATTTAATGGAAATGAAAATAGATGATCCCATCCTACCATGGCCCTATTTTAACCTACCCCAACTGCCAAAAACATTTTATTATTTGTGACTTCTTTTTCCCCTCCTCAATGTTATGATAATTACCATCACTCTATTATTTAGGTCCATTTTTACACTCTCCCAAAATTTATCATGACCCATCCTATAGTGAAAAAAATAGGCCATTAGAATGTTTACCCTAATCCCCTTCCCCCTCCCATGAATCTTATTAACGGTGTTTATATGAAAATTCAATCAAAAGTGCCTAGGGTTTGTGATTTTGAATCCATCATAGTTCAAATAGTTTATATTACAAAGACCATAGAGGCATTCCAAAATAAAATGTGTCTAAATATTACATCACTTGAGGATAACATTTCATATATCAAGAATCATGTGTATACAAGTATCAATTACAGTTTTGATTTCCCATTGTAGAATTTTGTGCCTCAAAATATTTATTCTCAATTATGGTTTCAATAAATAGAATACATATACAGCTAATGGTTTTTAAAAATGGCATGAATTTAATAAGAAACTCTAAGGGACATGCTTAAAAATTAGTTGATCACTTTTCCTCATATATTTCCTATTAGTATATCCAAATAATATTGTTCCTATCATATAATGAATGTACATCATATATATAATCATTGCACCTTGAAGAGCAAAATATAAATTATTATTTATAGTGGTGATCTTAATTTAGATACATCCATTAAATAACCACCTGATTTAAGTACACTTTCTATAATTGACCGACCTCCTCAACCTATGACTACATATTATTTGGAATAGTTAGAAAAAGAAAAGTTAAAAATGAAAACAATTAAAAATAAAAATGTACAAAAAGAATATTTGGAAAAGGAAAGGTTACATAAATAATAATTATATAGGGAAAAGGTAAAAATGAACAATTGGAAAATAAAAAGTTACATAAGGTATAAATGGGAAAATAAAGGTTTCATAAAAAAAAATTGTGAAAAGAATAATTTTATATTACGAGTTTGAAGATCACACAAATGTTGATTAGTTTTTTGTTCATGGCCTAGGGAAAATGGTGGTATAAAATTGAAACTACATTGTAAATTAATTATTTAATTGTATTTTATCAAGATTATTTTTACAAAGAGAGGTGAAAGATTAAAAAGATTCATTAGTGTTTTACAAGGACAAACCAAATTTCTAGAGTAACTTTTATTTAAAAAATAAAACTAACATTAAATAAAATACTAACTAAAAAATGAAAATAAAATAACTTGTATCGTAAAGCCAAAAAAATCTCCCTTGATCCAAAGGGGTATAATAGATGAAAGATCTGTATCAATGACTCTGAAGTCATCAAAGAAACTTTATCATAACTAAAACTGGTGCATGATACATCTTTGTACTGATAAAAAATGATGTTACTTCATATTAAATCTCACCCCTATACATTATGGCATAAAAATATAATGAATATGATCAATGCCTATTTATCCCCTATGATCATTGCATTGTACTATAGTAGAACATGATCGAAGCCTGCTCAACTACATCAACCCACATAAGGTCCCACATAAGAACTTATGTAAGTGATAACCTATACTCTATATGTCACATATTCCTAATGCTCAACAAAAACTAATAACATTTTCTCAACATTAATGGTACTATCAACCCTTATCAACTTGTATTATCACTGACAACTAATCTAAGTCCAACTAATGCCTAAATCTTTTCCCCCTATCAGGCAAGAG
This sequence comes from Torreya grandis, assembly GCA_037957365.1. Taxonomy (NCBI): domain Eukaryota; kingdom Viridiplantae; phylum Streptophyta; class Pinopsida; order Cupressales; family Taxaceae; genus Torreya; species Torreya grandis. The sequence goes on along the minus strand of JARHVA010008058.1, from coordinate 356,660 downwards.
CTAAGAAGTTATGGATTGAGATAAAAAATACTATGTCAAATCCATGTCATGAATATTATATATAAATTAAACCTAAAAATGGAATTGAAAGAAATAACACAAGACAAAATTACCATTTAAACAATGAACCCAAACTCCAAGTGAATAGCTAGTTGGAGAAGGGTAATAGTCCTCCAACCTCTTATGTGACACTTAGAATTTATCAATCACAAGGATCTTGATGGAATTTTAAATAACATTAGTTTAATCTATAGCATAAATATGAAGTGACATTATGAAAATTTCTACCTTGAAGGTGTTGAATTCTACCAAAAATGCACCTTTATACCTAAATTTCATTACATTTATTTTAAAAATAATATAAATAAATTTTAAAACACAAAATAAACCACTCCATTATGTATTTAATGCCCAAAAACCTATAAATCAATTGGTCACATGACCACCTTTGCACAAAATGAAAACTAGTCTAAAAAATTGTCGTAATACATAGTTCACAATGATGAATGTGATAAAATGCAATGCTTTGACAAATGGAAATCTTGACCTCTTTTATTGTAAGTGGATTATAAAAAAAATTATCACCAATTTTTATACAATCATTTACAATTCATGAATAGAAGATCTACTATTTAATCTTGATTTTTTTGTGTAGAGGAAATTTTAAAAAATTACTTTGTCGTGTAATTATTTTTACCATCCATGAAAAAATTGTGAACTAAAAAATTTGATGCTGATTTAAAACTTTTTGGGGACGATGAAACCCTAAATATCTCTAATATTATTTATCAAACTTTAAACTTATCAAAAACTTTTTTTGAGTTGCTTTGTTATGGCATTACTAAGGATGACATGCTACTAGGGAACACCATGTTAGTGAATCTACCAAACTTCTTAAAAAGTCCATACAAACTTGTCATAGATTTTAAAGGCCATACAATGGTTTTTTTTTTTTTAATAGGTTAAAGGCAAAAATCATATTTGGAATGGATAGGAAGCCATTGTTTCACATGGTAGCCATATAGATGTAGGAAAAGACCGTATAGATTCAAAAGGCTTGGACATAAATATGTGTGAAAGAAAAAAAATTGAATCAATATTCCAAAAATATTTTTTAAATTTATAGTAGGTTGTACTATAAACGAATATAGGGTTTTGAGCTTTACAAAAACAATTATAAGAGATTTTGAGCCTTACAACAAAAAATTGGGAGCTTTTAGGCCCTACAAAAAAATTATGAGAACTTTTGGGATATACTATTGCAAATTTTATCTTTAAAAACAAAAAATAAGATATTAAAAATTACTTTAAAATCACACACATCTGATCTTTGAACTTTATTCCATATAATGTTTCTTAGTTATTATAAAAACTTGGGGCACTCAAACTAATTCCTTTGTTATAAAAATTATTTACATGATATAAACTAGAAAATTGATATAAATTTAAATGTTTGGAATTGAAAGATTAAAATTTTAAAAAATTAATAACACTAAAGGTCTTTAATCTCTCTTCAAATTTATTCAATACTTTTATAATTTTATCAGTTCTCTTCAAATTTATATGCTCTAATACCACTGATGGCCCAGGGGAAATGGTTGTATAACAATGAAATTATATTTTAAATAAAATATTTGACAAAAATATTTAATTATATTGTTTTGGTATTATTTTTACAAAGAGGTGAAAGCTTAAAAATATTCACAAGTGGTTAACAGGGACAAACCAAATTTATTGAGTAACCAACTTTTATTTAACAAAGGAAATTAACAGTAAAGCAAATACCAACTAAAACATGAAAATAAAAAACCTTGGATTATAAACCCAACACTTGTTATTAAGGATTAAAAAAATTATGCATAGTAATACACTAGAACAAAACACTCTTACATAATAACTAGGGGGTATAACATAATGAACAAGATCACAATATAGAGATAAAAAAAACACAAGTATTGTTCCTCCTTTCTTAGATTTTATGTACACTTTTTAGCGTAAAGATGTTTTTGCTCGATCTATGACATTAGAGACTCTTGTCAATGCTTCTCCATGATGGTAACACTTCTCCAATGATCACTTGTGGCTTTTATTTTTTATTTGCTTGGCTTTGTGTGAAGTTTGGCATAAAATGAGAAATATAACACTACTCTCAATGGATTCTTGAAGGCATTTCTGAAGAATAACTTGACATAAAAAATCTTGTTTACATATGGTATGGGTACTTATATTTATATATCTAAGAACTAACTCTAACCCTAGGTAGGTTAGGTTAAATTATAACTTTGGTTGAGTCCAAAATAACTTAGGTTAAGTTAGGTTAACCATGGGTTGATTCAAATCACTCATGAAATCTTGACACCTTAGTTTTAGATATTTATGAGCCATGACAAGTCACTTTAGATATTTGTGAGGTTGTGACTCAAATTGTTGGAATATTCAAGAATTAATAAATCACTTTATTCATGCCTTTGACCTTGAATTCATATTTGCCTAAAATTCCTTTTTTTATAAATGAAATTCACTAATTTAGCTTAGAATTTTTACTTAATCAAGTTAATTAATATTTGAAATGTAATTAGTCTTGCTTAGTGCTTTTTTGTCTTTTGGTAATTGTTTTAAATGTTTTCAATTAATAGCTTGATAGGCCAAAACTATCAAATTACCAGGTCATAATTTGACTAAGGTTGAAACTAAACTAGGTTATTGGTGCATACATGGTAATACCCAAAATAAGAAAGCCTTTATATATTTTTGAGAAATTAAATCCCTTATGTCAATGAATTTGGGCATTCAAATGATTTTGATGCTTAAATTGCATCATTTACTAGAAATTAAAATGAATCTTGATTTGGGCATGAAAGTGGCCTAAAATGAGTGTCTACAATTAGCCATTATGTAAGAAGGAATTACAAGACATATGCACAGTAACCTCTTTTCAAACAATGCAAAAGTGATTAAGCCAAATGGTTCATGACCCAAATAGTAGTTTATAAGCCATCGATTTGCCCTCGAGGGAGCGATTGGAAAGATAAATTCATCAAAAATTTCCTCAAAATGAATAAAGTGACATAATCTAGTAGTAAAGGGGGTGAAATTACTGAATTTCCCAAAGGTGGTTATAAATAGTAATGGTCGAAGAGTCACTAATTTTCCCAAAGGTGGTTATAATCAGTACAAATGGTACCATACTAGTTTGCTCAAAGGTATTTATAAATAGTGGAACATGTATCTGATCCTACAGGGTGGTGGGATGGACATTCTACTGCCCAAAGGTAATTATAATCAATAATTTAATGTGAGACACTAATTTTCCCAAAAGTGATTATAATAAGTGACATAAGCATTTGCCCCAGTAGGGTGGTTAGAATGAGAAAATATTGATTTTATCAAAGGCAATTAGAATAATTAGAATAAGACATAAAAATAGTGATTTTCCCATACGAGGTTATAATCATTAGAAAAAAATGTAAAAATAATGATTCACCCGTAGATGATTATAATCATTAACATCAGATGAAAAAATAATGGTTTACCCACAGATTATAATGATTAGCATGAGATGTAAAAATAATTATTTTCCCACAAGTGTTTATAATCATTAACATAAGATGCAAAAATAATGATTTTCCCATAGGCGATAATAATCATTAACATAGGACACAAAAATAATTATATGCCCATAAGAACTTAAAATCATTAAATTGGTCAAAAAGGAATGATTTTACCATAGGTGGTTATAATCATTTGATCTTTTAAATTGCATTATTTAAAATGAGTTTTCTCTAGAAAAGCAGAATATAGTATTGATCAATCAAAAAATAATTTACCTCACCAAGCAAATTGGCAAGGGTGGTTAATGTGAAAAAAACATTAAATGGATTTAAAACAAGATGGTAAATAATAAAAACACATTTATAGCCTAAATATGAGTTTGAATATGCACATTAGAACTAACATGAGATATAGGTATAAAAATAACATTTTTAAATGGGTCTCAAAAGAGGCCTTAAAAGATGGTCTGGTTATAATATGACTAAAAAATATGGCATGTAGGATCAAATGACATATAAAATATACCATGGATGTGAAAAATACACTTCTTAGACTGGCTAGAATGAACTATAGGCCCTAAGGGGTGTAAAAATTCAAAATTTTGGCTATATATTCACCCCTTGGGTGAAAAACAATTCATTTTCACCCTAGCCTATTGGATTTTCTGAGCTCTAGTTTTTTGCATAGTGAGCTAAGACAAATGACCCACAGAGGATCTAGATGTCATGTTTTGGACCATATGAGAGAGAAAATGTAACCACCTCATGATGGATCACCTATGATTATCTCCAAAGTTTTCATTGATGCTCTTTTTCATGCATTTAATGATAGTTTTAGGTGAAAATTAGCAACGTCATCATTTGCATTCTAGGCCAAATAATGACTTCACTAAAGAAAATTATGACTTAAAATGAAGTATTCATTTCTAAAAATGATAGAATCACCAAAATAGGGTTAAAATAACCAAAATGGTAATTTCACCCACTTTTAGGCAAATTCACCATTTTTGTGAAAATGAAAATGATTATATCACCTAAAAAGTGTAAAATCATCTTAATGATGACTTCATCATTTTGAAAAATGCTATATTTGCCTTGGAAGACAAATATAGTTGGTTTAGTGACATCATATAGGTAAAACCTCTTGGAGAGGGTCAAATAGGTTGAGTAGGCTAGGATTAGGATCAAGTAATAGCATAGAGTTAGGTTAATGTTAAATTTTCTATCTTTGTAGGAATGATTAGCTATCCTAATATGTCGAGAATGATGACCACACTATTTTAAAACCCCTTAGATATATAAAGTGAGGATGTTTGGATTATTATAAGATCTATACCTTCATTATGTGGCATGAATATCATTCATCTAAATAGATGGGGTAGACTTGAGTTTACTAGTTGAGCACTAACATAATGAGACTTCTACTTTCCATCTACCTATTGGGAAGCCAATTGTGACACTTGAAGATACCTAACATATCCTCATGTTGTTGATGAATAAATGGATGCTATTATATACACCACCAATATAGAAGCAATTTTTTCTCAATTATTTGGTTAGTTATCAAGGTATCCCCATATTTCATGGAGAGCTCAACAAAGACCTTATTGAGACATATACAAACATTCAACTTGATAATCTACCTATTGGTGATCCTTCACCACTAGATCTTATCAATAAGAATGTTTTTATTCTTATGTCTATTTTTACCAACATATTAATACTTAAAAATATCATCTAGTACTTCCACATAGGCCTTAGAGGCATGGTGTAGAGTATGTTAGATGAGTCTACATGTTTTATTTTGGGGCAACTATCCTAGCTTAGATTTACCAATATTTTTATATGATAGCCTATTATGGAGGGTGTAGTATTAGATCCTCCACTCTTCTAATGTTCTAGGGTTGGATCACATTTATATTGAGTGACCAATGGGGAATCAATAGGTATAGGACCTAGAGGAGCCATTGACATATGACTAGGCACAAATAAGAGCAAGTAAGCATGAACACAGGGGGATATCTATTTTTATAATCATATATTAAATGATCTTAACCCATAAGTTTTAATTTTTAGGCCTTACCTCACTTACCACTTTTATTGGTTCTAGGATGGATGGTACATGTCTTACATGATGACTAGATGTTTTTTGATTGGTAGGCAGTCCCATATTATTTAGGAGTACCACCCTGATCAGGTACTCTAGCAGTTTGGGTTCACACAAGATAAAATTGAGGGGCCTCTATTGTTTGTAAACATTACCTAGGATATTAAAAAAAATACTACTATTATCTATATGGTTGAGGCTATTATAACCTACCTTAGTATTTCATGATTTGTTTAGGATTATAAAGGAGGAGTTTCATATGTAGGGGTCATTCTAACTTATATTAATTAGTCGGTATAAATATTCCCTCTTAGGCTTACATTTCTAGGGTAGGTAGGGGGGAAAAAGATTGATGGAAATTGATGATATTGAGTCTAAGACATTGAGTGATAGTGACAACACCTAATAAAGTAATGGAGGTAAGGAGGGTGACGACAATGATGACGGTCTCGATAGAGGAGATGGTAGGGGAGATGGAGATGGATATGAGGATGATGGGGATAATTAAGGAGACAACTTGGATATGATGGTGCTTTATCCTAAAACAATAGGCGTTATAGGGAATCAAGTGGATCTATGTTAGGTAGGTCCTTTTGTAACAACTAAAGTAGCCAGGGATACGTGCATGTTAAAAGTGGACATCACCAATAGGGTAGGGGAGATCAATATCTTACAATGGTATGTGTCCAATTTTTAAATAACCTTTGTCATGATGGATGTTGACATGACTCATCTTCATATAGATATTACTCAACTAAAGGTTGAGATTGATAGGATGGTATAAGTGTAGGTCTATCTCACTATAGAGAGGGATCAGGCCATTACTAATAGAGATTAGGCATTATTTGATGTCGATAGGCTCAGGTGAGAGTGTGATATATATTTAAGAGTTATTACATGGGTTAGATTATCATAGATGATGCTTGAGAGCCTTTGAGCTAAAAATAAGGCATCTTATTACCACTGAGCCTATGAGATGACTATTACCAAGGACCATTAGGTTACTCTTTTTGAGGTTTGGGATGCACATAGGACAATTAGTAGATTTGGTCAGTCTCATACTAGGATTCATGTTATAGGTTCCTCATCTTAGTCTACCCATCATATGTGACCACCATCATCAGGACTATCAGGGCCTCCTCTAGCCATAGGTCCTGTAGACACACAAACCTAGAGTTGATTACAAACATCTTGGCATTTTGGCATAGTTTTGAAATATGGAATTGTAATTGTTATATTTTCATATTAATTTATTTTGATACATCCTTGTGATATGTATATATATTCTATGTATTATGTAATTTGATATACAATAACATTCAGTTTTGAGTCCTTTAAGGTGGATGTACATGTATATGATATTACTTTGATATATATATGATTCCATGTAGTTATCTTGTTTATATCATGTTTATAATTTATTTTCATTATGGATGTGTATTTTTTTTATGTTTATGCTCATGTATGCTCCATTCATTTATTACTTATGTGATGTTTATGAGATGTTTTGTTTTTATCTATTTAATCTATATGACTTATATGTATACTTATTCAGAGATGCATGTCTATATAAACATATTATAATTCATACATATTTATTTATTAATCATTGGATTAATTTATGTTTTTGGGTATTTGGTTGGTTTTTATATGTTAGAGAAGTATTTCCATTGCATTGATATGATAGTCTCTTTATGCCTGATTTTTTCTATAGCTTATGATATCATGCATAATAGATATAACTAACTAAAATGATAATATATACCCTACGCATGGAAAACTTATTTTAAATTTAAATATAAATAATCTAGGAGTAAGATATGAACAATCAACTCCTAGGTGTAAATATAACAAATAAACCAAGTGTAAGACTAAAAAAACATTCAAAAACTAATCTCATGATATGGATAATAAAGAATTAAGCGTAAAAAAAATGTAATAGACCTATGACAACTTATAAACCAAAAATAAAAAATGAAAACAAAAATAAACAAACAAAATAAAAACACAAATAACTAAACAACTAAACAAACAAAATATACAAATAAAAAATATTTAATTAAAATAAATAATATAAATAAGATAGAACAAAAAAAATAAACAAAGATAGATAAAATAAATAAATAGAAAAATATAATAAACAAACAAGAATACAAATAAATAAATAAAATAAAAAATAAAACAAACTATAAAAATAAAACTAAAATAAACAAACAAGACCAAATAACAATAAACAAACCAAATCAAAGAAAATTTAAATAAACAAATTAATCTAAACACATAAAGGTAAAAAAATAAACTAATCTAAATAAATGGAAATATAATATATTGGATAATGATAATGTTATTACAAACATAATACAAATTGTTCATTCATGTATAATAGAGGTGTTACTCTTGGCAATAGGGTGACCCCTAGGCTATAGGGAAACACTGACAAAGGTTACGATGGAAAATACTACCCCTAGGCTATAAGGAGTGAAAAAATAAACATGATGAAAAACATTACCCATATGTTATACGAGACAATGAAATAAAATAAAATAAATGGAGGGAATGGAAGAAAATGAAGGGGTAGCTAAGTTGACTCTAGATGCACTAGGTAAGTGGACGTTGCTTACATAGTTTTATGGACACTAGGTCTAATATAAACTTTTTGATAAATGTAGTTCTCACAAGATATGGTATAGAATAAAATTATAACAAGAAAACATGAATGACTTATAGAGTAAAATAGGAATGATCCTATAAAATGGTATGTAGGAAAAGAGGGAGGTGACATTCATTGTCATTAAAATGTCAACACAAATAACTCATACAAGTGTGAGGACATGGTTTAAGATAAGACCACACTAAAATATAGAGGATAATCATCCAATAATTAAATAAATTGGTACTTTATAGCGTTTACTACATATATGGATTTGAACGAGAATGAGCTTGTATAACAATGAGAGCATTGGTAATTTATGCTTATAAAATGATGAGAGCATTCAAAATTAAAATGCTTAAAAAATGGAGAGAGCATGGAAAAGGGGTGACTAAGATAAACTCAACATGAATCAATTATTGCCAACATAGTCCTAGAGGACCTCAAGTCACTATAGTTTTACCTACAGTGGTGAAAGCTAGGGAATGTTTCCAATGTTTTGGTGTTTTTGGTAACTCAAATCAATGGAGAATTATGAGATACAACACGGTTCAAATCAAAAAATGGTGAGAGTATAGTTTCAACATGCTCTCAAAATGGTGATAATGTGACCAAGGGTTGATTGTTCCAACCTCAACATAAATCGAGCACTGCATACATAATCCCACAAGACCTCAAATCACTATCATTTTAATTACAGTGATGAAATCTTGGAAAATATTCTATTATTTTTATCATTTTTGGTATCTCAACTCAATGGATAATTATGAGATAAAACACATCCTGACTCATAAAATGGTGAGAGTGTATCTTAAACATGCTCATAAAAATGGTGAGAGCATGGCTAAGGGGTGACTAAGCTGACCTTAACATAAATTTAGTGTTGCCTACATAGTCCCATAAGACTTTAAGTCACTTTAATTTCACCTATATAAAGGCATATGACTAAGCACCATCAAGTTTAGGTATAGGTAAATGGAAATAGTAATGGCAAGGTGATGTGACAATGAATAGTAAAGGGGTTGTTCCTAATTTTCCCAAGGTGGTTATAATTAGGAAACAACAAAAAAGGGTCAGTGGTAATAATTTTACCACATGAATTTATAATTAGTAGCATGAATATCAATATATAAGATAAAAAAAAATGAAGTATGCAATTTATAGGACCATTATCATACTACTTTCATATACTACCATACAATCATTTAATTATGAAATAACTACTAGAACTGAATCTATCATCAACCATCAAACATGTATAAATTACAAATGAATTATAAGTAAGACCAAATGTGCTAGATGAGGTTAGGTGAAAAAAGCTAGCTAGACAATGGTTAATGTCATTATAGAATGGATAGTGTATAATAAAAAGAATAGGCATCATGTGGCTTAACTTAAATGATCTTTATAGACAATAATTCAAGTTCCTTAATCATAAAAATGTTTAAGGTGCATTATGTTTATCAATTTGTCAAGTTCATTTCCTTTTGGCATGGTGAGCTTGTATGCTCCATAACTATATTTTGAAATAACTACGTAAGGCCAAAAGCAGTTTGGTTAAAACTTTCCTTTCTTCTTGTCTTGGCATTGACATTATTATGATTTTATTTTAACATAAGGTCACCAAGCTTAGAATCATAATGTTTATTATGTTTATTATATTAACCTCATAATATATTTTAATATTCCTAAAGGTTATTCATGGTAGCCATGCACTTTTCATCAAGTAGGTATAGATCTTGCAATTGAGATATTATATAGTACTCATCATCAATGATGTGATATAGTGAAATCTAGAGAGAAGACAACTTGAACTTGATATGAAGAATGGGCTTAGTGTTGTAAACAAGTAAATAGGGGTAGCTCTTATTGGAGTACAAAATCTGGTATCGTATACCTATAGGGTGTTATACACCTTCAAGTGATAATTATAACCAACATCATTGAAAATCTTATTTAGAATGTTTATATTGGTTTTATTAGAATCCTTGACTTGGTCATTGACTTATAGGTAATAAATAGTATAAAAATGCGGTTTGATGTTGTATTGGGTACATATTGATTTCAAAAATTTATTTTTAAATGATCTATGATGATCATAAATAATGCCAGAGGGGATACCATAATGTCAAATGAGGTGGTTGAATATGAACTTAGATATCTACTTACCATTTATGTAAGTAAGAAGAATGGATTCCACCCACTTAGTGAACTATTTGGTAGAAGTTAGGAAGTGTTTATGGCCATTTAAGGATGTAGGATTTATCTTTCCTATGAAGTTGAGTCCCCAAATTGATAATAACCATGGTGCCATCAATGGTTTGAGTGTCTTCTCTAGAGCATGAATCTGATTAGCATGCTTCTAACGCTTTACACACCTCTTCACATATGCAACTGCATCTATTTCTATAGTTGATTAGCAATAACTAGTAGGCAATAAATTTTTAGCTAATATTTCCTTGCTAGTGTGGGATCCACAAACTCTTTGGTTAACTTCCCTCAACATTAATATAGATTCTACCAAAGGTAAACAATGAAGGAAAGTTTCATCATAGCTTCTATGATAAAGGGTTAGTATAATCAAGGTATAACAAGAAATTTTTTTGATGAAGGATTTTTATTTCTTAAGTGATAAGCTAGGTGGAATAGTTTGGTCTTGGAGATAGGCATATATGTTGGAATACTAGGGAGACATGGGACATAAAATGTTTCAAACCATATTAATGGTTCATTTTTCATTTGTTAGGGTTAGGAAATGTTAGAAAAGAAAATGATAATCCATTATTATATCTATGATATAAATCATGGAGACAATAATGGCCATGGCATCAGTTATTCTATTATTATCTTGAGGTATTATTTATAATTAAATGTAAAAAATTTACTACTTGAGAGTATCATCCATATCTTTTAGGGTGTCAATTTCTTGTCCTTCATCTAGTACCTGTATGTGACCTAATTGATGATTATCAAAGAATCATCATATAATAATAAATTTTGGATGTTCCACTACACTACTTGGCAAATCCCTAGAGTGAGTGCTTCATATTAATCCATGTTATTGGTACAGGGAAAACCAATATAAAAGAACTTGGGAATGAGATCCTCTTATGGCATGATAAATAATATTCCTACACCTAATCCATAAGCTATGAATGAACTATCAAAGTAAATTTTATACTATTATATCTTAGGAGGTGTTTCTACTTATGATTCTATGGTCATAATGGATTCATCTAAAAATCTAAATATAATAGGTTGAGTATTATGAAGAGGAACTAATGAAAGCTGGTATGTGAGTACTTGTCCCTTAATGGCCTTTTAATTGGCATATTAAATTTCAAACTCACTCAAAATCATGATCCACTTTTCCAAGAAACCTTGTAGAGTTATTTTATAAAATAGATACTTGAGTTTATCTACTTTGGCAATAATAATGGTCTTATTATTTAGCATGTAATGATTCAACTTTTAGGTTACAAAAACCATAGATAAATAGGATTTTTCAATCAACATATAATTATGATCATATGCAACCAATGTTTGGCTCAGATAATACATGTCATGTTATTTACCCTATTCATTGTGTTATGCTAAAAGTGCCCCTAAGGCATTTTTAGTTGTTAACAGATAGAGTAATAATGGCTTGTTTGGTGTGGGTGTAAATAAAATAGGTGGACCAACCAAACATTATTTAATATGTTTAAATTATTTATAGCACTTTCAATTCCAAGAAAAAGTAATGACCTTATTTAATAATTTTATAAATAGATGGCATTCTGTCATCCAACTATGATATGAAGCATCAAATTGATTGTTTCTTTCCCTACAAACTTTGGAGCTACTTCAAGATAGATGGCAGTGACATTTTAGTAATGGCTTGAAATTTGGCCAGATCAAATTCAATACCACTATAAGAGACAATGAAGCCTAAAAAATTTCTAAAATTTACACCAAATACACACTTTTTTAGATTAAGCCTGACATTTTACTCATAAAGTCTCTCAAATATTATTTATAGTATAGCTAAGTGGTCAGAACGATTCATTTATTTACCCATGATGTCATTAACATAGTCCTCAATAATTTCATGCATCATATCATGTAAATTAATTATTATGGATCATTGTTAAGTGGATCTTACAATTTTTAGCCTAAATTTAATAACATAATAACAAAACATTCCCCACAAAGTGGTGAATGTTGTCTTGTGTTGGTCTTATAGTATAATTTTGATCTAGTTATATCTTGAAAATCCATCCATAAGAGAAAGAATTTCATATCCAGTGATTGAGTTGACTATAATCTCAATGTTTGGTAAAATAAATTCATATTTTGGGTAGGATTTGTTGATATCCTTGAAATTAGTGTAGATTTTGATACCTTTTAGTTTCTTGCTTACTAGCACAATGTTTAAAATACACTATGAATAGTTGATTGGATTGATGCATATTTCATCTAAGATTTTCCCAACTCTTTATTAAATAGTAAAATAATATGAGGATACATATTATGTAACTTATATTTAATTGTCTTGGAATCAGGATGTATAATTAGATGGTTTGTAATCAAGGTGGGGTTCAAACCTAACATTTTTGAATAAGCCCATGTAAATATGTCAACAAACTCCCTCAAAATGGTTATAAAAACTTTATGTTCCTCCTTAGTGAGGGGAATACCTAGTTTTATCCACTTTAACCTATAATATGTCCTCCAAAATAAGTGTATAACCATCATCTAAAATAGTTAGTGAGGAGGTAAACTAGTTGGCAATGGTAAAGTCTTCTAGCTAGACTAGCTTGTCTAATTCTCCCAAGTAGGAAAAATCAAAAACTCCTAATGATAATAAAGGCCATGAAACAAGTATGTTATGATACTCTTTAAAAATATGTGTAAAATATTTCCAATCCTTAATACTAATCTCATATCAATAAATAGGCCTTGGACTATAGGTTTCCTATGCTTGATAGGAAGAGGGGTGAACAACCCCATCTAATGGCACTAAAAACTAGTTTTCACCAAGAGACTTACCATTTTCTTTACTTTTACCCTAGTCAAAAAGTGCCACAAATAGGTTTTCAATTTTATACCTTAATGTTTGATTTTATTTTTGTTTTTGGCCAATAAGTTCACCCTCTCTCTGAAATAGGTATAAGAATCCTATTTTATAGAGAATCCTTGCTTTTTATTTCTAAGAAAAATGTGATTCCTTGATTTCATAAAGTTTTAGATGGCCTCATCATTTTCAAACTTATCTAATGGCATTACTGACTCTTGTTGGTCTTAGTCTATCAATTGTAGGAGTTAAAGTGTTAGAGGTGAAGGTTGGTAAATAGGGTTACTGATACAAATGACATGGGGGTAAAATAAATTTGTATTGAAAAGGTCATCATAGAGGATATAATCATACCCTGTTTCATTATCAACATCATCATTTTTAGTTGGTAGTGTTAGAATGTGAATAAGGTATGTAGGGTCACCCCTAGGTTATTTAAATCTAATACCATGGGTTCCCTTGTACTTGGTCATTAAGACAAGCTCAATCATCCCTTGTTGATGTATCACTAATCCTCTACTTTCATAAGCTGAGTGATCCATAATTTGGTTAGGAATATGAAATTTTGTGGTTTGGTCACAATCAACTAACTCATCAATTTAACGTGATGAATCATCTTTAGCTAAGGGGCCCTATTCTAGGCTAGAGGTGGGATTTAAAATAATGGGTTTATTTAGTTGATATTTTCTCTAAGTCTACCACTCTATGTGAGTAGTCTTGTTCTTGGGTCTCTTATAATTTTTTGTATTTTATGGCAATTTGGTAATATGCAATGAATTATGGCAACTATATTTTTTGAGACCTTTGTCAGTGATATAAAAATGGTTAGAAATATATGGTGGAGGCATATATGAGGTCAAAGGTACAATATATGGATCAATGTAATTGGATTGTAGTCTTGATTGAATGGAATTTCCTTTCTCAATTCTTCCTTCATCAGATTTGGGCATAGGATTCATGAAAAAATTGATAGTTGTAGCTCTTATACTTAGCCTTGAGATGTTTATAATACTAATATGGTTGGAGATCAACTAGTATAGTCATTTCCATTCCTAAATTGGGAAATTTTATACACTAATACAACATGAAAGGTATGGCCCTAATTTCATGGATCTAGGTTCATCCTAATAATAGATTTTAAGATATTTCCAGGTCCAAAACATGGCATAAAGTGTCATTGATCAAAGGACAAATAACCATTGGCAAACTGATAGAAATTTAAGATTCTCATTGATTTTTATCATATACCTTTAGAACAATGGTATTTGGCTACAAGTCAATTGATGTATATCCAAGATGCTTGATCAAATTTAGAGACACAATGTTAAGGCCTAAACCATTGTATACAAGGACAAATTTAACTCTATGGTTTGTTATATCAACCTCAATGTAGAATGGGTTATTATGTAGTGGGACTAAGGATGACATGTCACTTTGGTCAAAGGTAAGATGTTAGACAAGGGCCAAGTGTCCTATAATGGTTTGAAAAATTTTTAGAGTGATGTCACCAGGCATGAGGGATTAGCTAAAGTACTCATTCAAGATGTCTTTATGGACATTAAATGTTTGTAGAAAATCCATGATGGATATTTACATGGATGTCTTATTAAAATGTTCCATAATAATTTAGCCTTCCCTTCAAATTTGGTAGTTGGTTTTTTTATAAGCATAGAAGGCTGAATGGGTTCATTTTTGGTATTTTATTGTGGTCCCTTGATAGTGATCTTGGCTTGTTGAGTTGAAATTACACAATCTTGATATGGTACTTATCTTTGCTAGCTAGCTGGGGAGGTAATAAGGCCTATAATGGTAATTTTAGGGTGGTACAGAGCCTAGCTACTAGCATATTCTGAAGAAGAATTAACAGGATAAGGAAGTTGGTATGCATTACTCGGTTGATAGGCATTATTGGGTGAGGGTCTTGGTTTGTTGGTATTTGGCCATGGGTTAATGGTTATAATTCTAACATGACCACTGTACACATGTCCTACAACATTTTTATAGGTATATGCAATGGCATGATGGTTTCCTTAGTTGGTTTGGTTAGTTTTCTCTTACTTCTAATCATTTTGTTTTTATTATTGTTATTATTGTTGTTTTTGATTTACATTGGAGTTATCTAGTGTTATTTTTATTTTTGTTGGTTGCTAATATTTATATGTTGGGGAAATATATTCTAAGAGATGCCCAAGTTATGATTGATTTTATAACAATGGGTATCTCTTTGTATCTCTATTTTATAGCATCTTATAAATCAAATGCTTGAGTTGGATATACCAGTGTACAAAATTTCATTTGAAATTATGGTACTCACAAAATCCATATTCTTTGTACCAATTAGGAAAATGAATTACTTCAATTAATAACTTTAGTATTTGCCAACTAATCTTATTTGCCTAAACTATTTTTTGAAACACAAATTCAAGAGGCTCACTAAGGTCATAAATTTGTCTAGTAATGAGTGGTCTTATCCTTTGAGGAGGGGCTTGAAATTGTTTTTGATTGTGTGTTTATTGGTTTTGTGGAGGCCTTGGTTAAATTTATGGACATGGTGGTTTTTGAATGGGTGGCGGTAAATGGATAGTTGATGTTTAAACCATCTAAACATGGTGTGATTCATTGACCCCATTACCAAAAAAAATCTTGTTATAGTTGTAAGGTTTTGGTCTCTCATTGTTATTGGCCTGAGAAGGCACTGAAGATACTATTTCAATTGGGTTTTGATTATGGTTCTAGCTTGGTTTTGGTTCTAGTTTTGTTGGCCTTGATGATAATTTTAGCTCTAGTTAGAAGAAGATAGCTTGATTATATCTTTATTGACAAGGAATTTCTCAATCTATATTATTTTTTCTATAACATATTCAAATGTATAATAAAATTTTAGCTCAATATGGTAAGATATCTCATCGTGCAATCTCTTGTTAAATATCATGGCCAAATTCCTATCTAGTAAATTAGGAGTAAATTGGCTTGCCAGTGCTCTGTAATGTTACAAGTAAGGATAAAATATCTCAACATTATTTTGTTTAAGTTGGCCTAAGTCCACAAATTTAATCTCATGCAATACAAACTTATAAAAAATATCATCAAAGTTAGGTACATAATTATTCAACAAATTCAAAAGCTATTCCAAGGCTTATCCATTTAGAATCCTTGGAAAGAGAAGAAGTAAGTATTTGTAATTCTATACGACTTTTTGGAAAGTAACAAAAAATTCCCTAAGATGCTATTTGTATTTGCCTTTGATCTTATATTTTTCAAATTTAGGTGACTCAGAACCTAGTGGAAATGGTATCTCTAGATAATCAATGTTGAATGGATAAGATCATATTTCATCTAGTTTGAATTTAATTATTTATTTTTCAATCTATAAAACTTGAATTAAATCATTTATTTTCTAAAAATATTGGACAAGGAAGCCAAATGGAGTGGCCTATTTTTATTGTATATATGCACTCAAAGGTGGATTACCTTGACTATAATAGGCATATTGTGGAATGTTGGTCAAAAGGGTCAGATGACTAGGTATAAATATCTATACATTGTGATGTACTATTGATATATAATATGATAAGGATGGAAAACATTCTAGTTTGGGTTGGATACATAGCCTTGGATAGTGAATTATGACTATGGTAATTAAATTTTTATCTACGGGATGTGTTGGTATTTATAAGTTTGAGAGGGAACTTACTTCCTACTCATTAAACCATGTTGTATATAGGTAATATGTTGTTCATTAGAACCCTATTATTGTAGGTGTTGAAATTTATATCCCTATTATATGTGAGATACCTATTTTTTGAAAGGTAATTGTTTCATAGTGCTTGATACTTACTTCACATAGAAACCTTTTTGTTGGTTGAACACTTGTTGTTGGATAAACACTTGTTATGGGTTTGGCATTTTTTTACAAAATATCACTTTTAACCAATAAAAACACATTATGGATTAAGTAACATTTGTGTTTTTTGAGGTATATTATCCATTAATATTGTGGTGAAACATTTATTTCATCCTCTTGAGGTGGTGTAGTATTTTGAACTTGTTTATGTGGTAATTTTGTCGATTGTTATTGGCTTGTTTCCACCTGTTGCATACTTAAGGAAGTACCTAGTTGAGGAGTGGAGGTAGCTTGTTATGTTTTATAAATAGGTGTACATATCCCATATTATTTTAACCAACCAATTTTCTTTTTATAAATGGTTCTATGTTTTGGTTTGCATATCCAAAAACATCTATTTTTGGCCATATTGATAAAGCTAGCTCTATAAGCAGTGTGTTAGAAATAACCATTCAATTAAAATTGTGAGCTAGGTTGAGATAATTTTGGTAAGATTATTATACCTATTTAATTTGATCATCCATATCACCTTTTGATTTTGTAAGAGAAATTTAGTTTTACTATGGAATTTGGACTAAATACTAACTATAACTACTTGATGCTTATTTAAATTGTTAGTTTCAGGGCACATTAATAGGAGTTCTAATCAAACTATTAAGACTTTTGTGTGGGAATTATAGCAAGAATTGTATTCTAATTTTATGGATGTAACGATACTTTCATATTTATTATCTAAAAAAATATGATCATATAAGTGTATATCACAACTTATCTATGTTGGTTGTCATAATGTTGTAGGGCTCTTATTATTGATTATGTTCTACAATTGGCATCACCCAAGCAAGGCACTATTCTATTTTCTCTTATTCTTGGCCTAGATAAGGTGTAGTCATCAAATATTATGCTAGTGGGTCTGACCTTTGTTCAACATATGGAATATTATAATACGGATAAGGATCCATCTCATAGTTACATTATTTCCATATGACTCTTGAAAAAAAAGGTCACTAGTTACAAAGTTCCCATAGTCTAGATTATACATAGTCTTTATGTGTGTAATGAGGCATGTTCAGATATATGGATAGGGAATATGAAAAAAGGCCTAAAAGGGTAGAAAATAACTGAGTTATAAAACAAACAACCTTTGATCCCATAAAAGAGGCCCATAGGGTAAAACAATTAAATTAGGTAAAGGTAGAACAAAACAAACTTGAAACTGGTCTAACAAATGATACTAATGTTTCCAAAGGTGATTATAATAAATGAAAAAGGTAACATAAAAGCACAAAACTCATATACTAGGAAGGTAATTATGTTACCAAAGGCATTTATAATCAATGGCAAATGTATCTAAACAAAGTATAACAATCATTTACTTTTTCAAAAGGATAACAATGATTTGCCCAAAGGTGTTTATAATCATTTAACATGAAAAACAAGGCAAGACTTAGAAATAAAAGGTTGATCTAAAATAAGAATGTGAAAATAATAAAAACTAAGGTAATAGGCTTGGGTGACATGGTAATTGGCTCACTAAGACTTGATACTTGGTTCACAAGAGACTATTTTGATAATGGAACTAGGACATTTTCAAACTCAACACAAAAAAATTTAAACAAGGCACATGAAAACAACTTGGCTCAAAAGGATGCTAAAAACAAGGCACAAAACAATAAATAACCACTAGTTCTAGGCAAGGCATCTTTTAGATCCAATGGGAAATCAACCCAAATATCACAATCTAAACATAAAAAGATAGACTACCAAAGCCCAAGTGAGATGACGCTTCAGCATAAAATTGAGTAGTTTAGGATTTTTACTTTGAAATATTGATATTTAAATTTAATGCAAAAAGATTCATATTTTCTAAGGCAAAAGGGCTAGACCAAATTAGGTAGCATAACTGTACATTTGAAATAATAGGTATAACAATAATTTTGGAACTTGGTTTCAAATGCAATAAGTGTTTTGGACTAATATATGTAACATATTAACTCTCATTTAAACATATGGTAAACAATGGTTTTGGACTATAGAATTCAAGGCAATTTTTCGACATGAAATGGGTAGCATAATGATGCTCCATTTAAATATGTTACACATAAGTGATTTTGTAATAAAAATTTAAGGTAAAAGTGTGGCATAAAATGGGTAGAGTAACACCTCTTAGTCTAAATTGGTGTGAAAACACGTGATGGTTTTGGACTCATTTTAACTTGAAAATACCAACAAACAATTTTAGTCTAAAACACACATGTAAATCAAAGAAATAGAAATAACACTAATGGCTTGTCCTATCCATAAAACCATCATGAGTGTTCATAGCTTCTACCAAAGTTTTCAATAATATACAAATGCTTGTAAGGAATTGAGTGTTAACCCAAAAATTAAAGAATAGGTGTAGGTAGAGTTTTTATTCCCCCTCTATCTCTCAAGAATTAGTACATGGCACAAAATTAGAGTGAGGATCACTCAACATTTGGTAATATATTCTACATAAAGTGGGGTTTCTTAAAACATATAATTTTTTTAATGTAGTAAATGGTCCTAATCTTTTCTAACATAAGGTCACATCCTGTCAATTGGTTTTAAACTCACTAACTTACTATACAAATGTTTATTCCTTTGCATAGTGACTTTAGCTATGTGCTACTTAGTGAAGTTTGATGTTTAATGTAAATTGACCTGAGTTTTCATTAGGATCAGAGAGGATAACCACTTATCCCCATGTAAATCCCATTATAATGTGCTAAATATATATAACCCATCATGGAGTGTGGTTGGTATGATATTTGGTTATGAATCCCCAAGCCAATTAACACTTAAAGAACTTGTGATGAGGCAATGAACTCCTGTCCATAAGCCACATGCAAGAAAATAAATATAAACACTTTAGAGGTCAATTATATGTTACCAAAGTCACTTATATTTTTGGGATATCATATATGACATTATTTTCTAAAATACAAACAAATGAGGCAATAAAATAGGTGCTTTTAGTAACTCGAGCTCCTTATAGGGGATGGGGTAAGAGCATACATGCAATGGTTTTTGGTTTTTCACAAATAAATAATTTTAATATATTAAATTTGAAACTAGATAATAATAAGGAACAAAAAAAAAGTTAAAAATATCTTAATAACTTTAACTAAAGTATATGTTATTTTTAATATCACCAACTCAAATGTGATTGAAATTTTAACCCCTGGCCTTATTTGCACTTGTAAAAGCTTTGAAATTGAAAAGATAAGTTTTATTAGGTTGAATTTTATCACCAAAATAAAGTGTATGTGAGATTTATAAGTGTTTATTCCACTCTTTCTCTACCTTGGTTCCTATAAAAATGTTAGGGGGTTTGTTTATCTTTAGGCCAAAATTCAAATCAATAAACAACATTCCATTTTGAGCTCTCATGTTTCTAAAAACACAAGCATTTAAAAAAAAATTGTTATTTTATTAATAACACATATAGAGACTATATATTATAAAATTTACCATTAATTAGGGAAAAGCCACCGATTACATCTAGCGAAGTCACTGATTACAAGTTGAAAATAGGCAAAGTCATTGAAATCAAATATAATTCTACTTGTTGAAGTCACTATTTAGTAGGGTTGAATCCATTGTTTTTAGTTAGATATGTCACTATTTAGTAGGTAAAAATCACCATTTTAAATTTTAAGTTTAAAAAAATATATATATCACAAAAAAAGAAAAAAATGGAAAATTTTTCATTACACAGGGTAAAGTTGCCAGTTACACAAAAAATAGAATGATGGGATTTTCAAGAACAAAAATCTTTACTTGAAGAAATAAATGATTTTATTAAATTAAATTATTTCACATCACTTTTATTGGCCATATAGGATGTGTGGTCTCATTGAGCATGCCATTATGTATCTTAGGATTTCAAAGAGCAAACAAATGTTGATTAGTTCATTGTTAGTAAAGAAACAAAAATACATGAATAAAAATACACTATAACTAAACACACTTGCCTAAGAACTATGGATAGCATAACATAATAAAAAATATCTCAAAATATAGATTAAAAAACATAATCATTTTAGCTCCTTTATTGAATTTGATGTCCACTTGTTGGTATACGGATGACTATGCTCAGTCTATGAAATTAGAGACTCTTGTAATTTCTTCTGCATGGTGGTATCACTTCTCCATGGTTTTATCACTTATCTAATGGTTAATTATGGATTTTATTTGCTATTTTCTTGGATTGGTGTGAATTTTGGCAAAAAAATGGGGATTATAACACTACTCTCAATCTATTTTTGAAGGAATTATTATATAATAAACCTACACACAAATTCCTATTTGGGTATGTTGTGGTCACTTTTACTTATATTTCCAAGAAATAGCTATAACCATAGTAAGGTTAGGTTAAATTATAACTTTTTTTTAGTCCAAAATAACCTAAATTGAGTTAGGCTAACCTAGGATTGGTTAAAATCACACATGAAATATTACACCTCAATTTTAGATATTTATGAGCCATGACAGCTCACTTTAGATATTTGTGAGGTTGTTATTAAACTTTTTTTAATATTTGGGAATTAAAAAATCACATTATTATCTCATTTTCCCATTGGATTAATATTTGGATAAAATTTCCTTTTTTGATAAATGAAATTCACTAATTCAACTTAAAATTTTTGCTTAGGAAAGTTAATTAAGAATTCTAATGTATTTAATCTTTCATGGTGATTTTTTGTCTTTTGTAAATTGTTTTAAATGTTTTCAATTAATATCTTGATAGGCCAAAAGTGTCAAATTACTAGGTCATAATTTGAATAGAGTTGAATCTGAACTAGGTTATTGGTGCATATAGGGTAATACCCCAAATAAGCAAGCCTCACCACATTTATGACTAATTGAATCCTTTGCATGGATGAAATTTGGCATTCATGTGAGTTTTTGGCTTAAATTGTGTCATTTTATAGAATTTGAATTTAATCCTAGTTTAGGCATGAAAGTAGCCAAAAATAAGTGTCTACAATTATTATTAAAATAAAAATTATAATAATCAAAGTTACATTAAGAGAATTTACATCAGGGAAGTTTACAACTAACAAAATTACTAAAAGATATGTTGTAAAAAGAAGTGAAAGATAAACAAGAAAATTTACTTATGAAATAGGTACTTAATAAGACTAATATGACAAGCATGATTTTTATGGAGATAACTAAAAATATTTCCCCATATCTAGATCATTTGATGCTTAAGCCTTATATACTTGGTATGAAATGCACCAATGTTAATATTACATATTTTATGAAATTAATGTATGTAGCATGATATTTCTCAAATATCTTAGGAATTACATTCAACATTTGGATAAGATTATTGAACCTAAGCAATGCATCAGATCTATTGTGTTGTTGGTAATTATTTCACTCAAAACATGTTCTATTATATTTCACATTGACCCTACTTTATATTAATACAATATAATATTAATAATTTCATGTATAGGAATAATGTGTGCCACACTTGGTAGATCTTGTGCTAGTAGATTAAAAACAAATGTCAAATTTGTAGTCTAGTTCCATCATACCTTAGTTTGATAAAAATTAAATAGAAAAACATAATTTACCTTCACTTGTCTAATTAATATCCTCCTTTGGCTACATGGATTTGTTTGTGAATGTTTTATTTATAGTTTCCTAAAAAAATTATGCAAGCTTTTGGTAACATTTCAACAATGTGTGCTTGATTGATATGAGTTATAAATTCTTGGATGATGTATTTTTGATGTATCGATAGCTAGATGTGAGGTTCAAGGTCTATGGATCATTAAAATGGAGGGTGGATGGAGTTATTATATTTTTTGTATGGAAGAATGGATTATCAAGGTTAATTAATATTTATTTGAATAATTATATTTTGGATGGTTGAGATTTATTTATCATTTAATGAGGAGTTTGAGAAGTTTTATAATTAACATATTAGATGAATACTTTGAGGGAAGTGGTTAAATGGTTTAATGAATTAGTTGGCTATTTTAATAAGTTTGTTAAATGGTTAATGAGGTAGTTTGAGTGGGTTGATGAATTAATTGAGTGGTTTATTGAATTTATTGAGTGGTTTGAGGAAGGTTTTTGAGTGGTTTAATGAATTAATTGAGTGCTTTGAAGAAGGTGTTCAAGTGGTTTAATGAGTTGTATAAATGATTCATTTTTTAGTTTTATCATTTGGTGTTCATGATATTAATTAAAATTTAATTAACTTAATTAATAATGATTAGTTTAACAAATTTATTATGGAGTAATGTTCGTGGGAATATATGGAATTATTTAATTAATAGGTTGTGCATCATGTCATAACTAGGGTGATGTTTATGTATATCGATGATGGATTATATGATGACCAAATTAATGTGTCATTATTAGGGTGGAAAGTTTAGGGTGTCTACATTTTCCCCTCTTTGAAAGGGCATTGTGATTAAAATAATTAGAGACTTTTCAAAGAACATATAAGAATAAAATAAAACATTCTAGGATTACTTTAGTTACATTATTAGTTAGGAATATTCCACTTGGAGAGGCATGTGGATATGAAAGAGACAGATGGGCTCTCGATATGAGAATAAGGGTTAGCATGGATGAATTAAGGGTGATGTTTAGGGATGATTAGAGATGATTATTAATGATGAGTGAGGATGATTGGGGATGGTTTTTAGGGATGATTAGGGATGGTGAGGGATGATTAATGTTGATAATCTTACACAAAATTCCAAATGTTTGAGAAACCTAATGTTTATTATAGCATATAATAGGATTCACCATGATAATAAAAACGATGATTAAATTATTGTAATATGATTTAAAACTAACATAGATGTCAAAAATAATAAAACACTAAAACATTAACAAGGACACACTCAAAGTAAAAATAAACAAGCAAATTATGTTTTTCCCTTATCAAGTTAATAAC